>VMDO01040236.1:0-12076 GCA_007922755.1 Pedetes capensis | reverse complement strand
GATCGGCTCAGAACAAGTCTTAGCTTGATGTCCCCAGTTCCAGGGCCAGTCCAGAGTCACTTTGAGGGGACACATGCATGGAAAAGGGCATGGACATGGTCAGGGGCTGTTTGTGGTTACTTTTGTAATGGACCACCAGTACATTGCCTTTGGATGCTTTTTCTAAGCTTATTTTAATCATTATATAGTGGCCATTTTTATTTCTTTTTCTAGTATTTGACTGAAAGTTGATTTTATTCAGTATAAGTACAGCTACTAGTGTTCACTTTCAGTTTCTGTTTGTGTGGAACGTGTTTTCTCATCCCTTCACTCTCAGTCTACGTATGTGTTTTCAGGTGAAGTGAGTTTCTTGCTGGCAGTATATTGTTGGGTCTAGATTGTCATCCATTAAGCCAGGTGATATCTCTAAATTAGGAAATTTAATACTGCTGTATTCAAGGTTATCAGTGTTAAGTAAATAAATACTCTCAACAGTTCCTTAATGTTTTTTGACTTCATGTGTATCTCTATTTCTTTCTTCTTCTCTTGTTCATTTTGATGGTTTGGTGGTTTTTGGTAGGGATAGGATTTGACTGACTTCTGTTTCTCTTTTAGGTATACATTCTACTGCTGTGTTTTGCCCTTTTGTGTGTTTTCATGATGGCATTTCTCATCCTTCTGCTATTAGCATAGGGTCCATTAAGCATTTCTTGCAGGGATGGTGTGGTGTTGAGAATCCTCAGTGTTTGCTAATCTTGGGAAGTCTTTATTTCCCTTCTTTTCTGAAGGAAAGCTTTTCTTGGCATAGTATTCTTCATTGGTAGTTTTTTTTTTCTTTTTTGGGGGGCAGACTGTGAATACATCATTCTAATTTCACCTGACCTGTAAGCTTTCTGAGGGTAAGTCTGGTGGTAGTGTAATGAGGATTTCCTTATTTATGACTTGACACTCTTCTCTTGCTGTTTTCATGTACTCTCTTTGCCTTGTACTTTTGACAGTTCCACTATAATATGCCTTGAAGCGGATATTTTTACATCAAGTTGACTAGGACCTGGATCTTCCTGGACCTGGATTTCCTTATCTTTTCCAAAGACTGGAGATGTTTCAGCCAATATGTTACTGGATACATATTGTATGTCTTTCCATTCTCTTCTTTTTCTTGAATACCCATACTTTGAAAGTTTCCTTGCTTAATGGTGTCCTCTAAGCCTTATCCATATTCTTCATTATTTTTTCCCTTTTTCTTTATTTTATATGTCCTGATTACTTCAATAGTTTTTTCTTTAAGCCCTAAAATTCTTGAGCCTTATCAATTCTGATGTTTAGAATCTCAATAGTATTTCTAAAATTTCATGTATTGATTGGCCTTTTGTATAAATCTTTATCTCTTTACTGATTTTCTCACTTATATCTTGAATTGCCTTCCTAATTTCATTTTTATTTGTTTCCTCCTGGATCTCTGTATATGTTCTTAAATTATATTCTTGAATTCTTTTCAGGCTATTTACCAGATTCCTTTCTTTGGGTTCAGTTGCTAGACAGTTATTTTGTGTGTCTGTAGGCATAATATTTCATTATTACATGCCTACTATAGCCCTATGTTGATAGTTGAGCCTCTGGTCAGTTGCTTCTGTCAATTTTATAGATGGCAGTCGCTGTACTAAAACCTTCTCCTGGAAGTGTCTCAGTGTATCAGTTGATTGGTTCTAGTGGACAGTTTAGTGATGTGTCCATGCTTCTCCCTGAGCTGTTGCTTATGTTGGTAATATCTTTGGGTGACTCAGTAGCTCAGGCCACATGGATAGTGGGGTTTTTTTTCTAGCTGAAGTGTTCTCTTTGGCAGGGCACATTCCATGTCAGCTCTGGTTGTGCACACCCAGTTACATCTGTGATTTTCTGTCAATTTCTTCAGGCTGAGTGTGAGTGATGTTGAGTACAAATTGGAGGTTGATCACAAGACATAAGATGGTTGATGCTGTGTGCTTGTTTCTCTTCTGTATAAACATGTCTTGTGTCTCCATGACTCACAATTTCTCTGCCATATTCCCACTGTCCTATGATGCTCTGGCTCATACTCCATTGCATAGATACTGTTTTTTTCTTGTTCTGGTCCTTCCTATGCAGCAGGTACCTCTAGTCCCACATCTTCCTCACATTATCATTTTTCCTTTTATCTTTTATATTTAGAGTATACGGAATGTTTGGATAAACACATACATACCTAAATGATTACTACAGCCAAACCAACTAAGCTATCTGTCATCTAACATAGTTAACTTTGTTTTTGTGCTAAAAGCACATAAAATCTACTGTCTTATCACATTTTCAGTACACAACACAATGTTACTGACTATAGTTCTGTGCTGCAAATTAGATCTCTAGACTTACTCATCCTGCAGTGTTGTATGTTTGTATCTTTGACCTATTTTCCCTATTTATACCCCTCCCCTGGTAACCACTTGTTTATTTGGTTTCTATGTATTTGAGTTTTTAAAAATGATTTAACATTTAAGAGAGATGGTGTAGTGTTTGTCTTTCTGTACCTGCCTTATTTCACTTAACATGATATCCTCTCCAGGCTCATCTGTGTTGTCACAAGTAGCAAGCTTTCCTTTATAATGGCTGAATAGTGTTCCTCTTAATTTATATCTATATACATGTATATATATATACATATATATATATATATATATATATATATATATATATATGACATTTTCTGTATTTATCCCTCTCTCAGAGGGCATGTATGTTGTTTCCATGTCTTGGCTATTATGAGTCATGCTGCAATGAAGAGGAAAACATAGATTTTTCTGACATGGAGATTTAATATCCTTTGAGTATTGCATTAGCTAGATTTTTCATCACAAAGTACCTGACAGAACAATTTAAAAAGAGGGAAGGTTTGTCTGGCTTGGTGTTTTAGAGGTTCCAGTACATAGTTGGCTTGCAGTTTTGGAGGTTTCAGTCTGCATCTGGCTCTATTGTTTCTGGGCCAGGGAGAAGCAGAGCTTCCTGACAGGAAGGGCATGGAGGACCAAAGTTGATTACTACAAGGCAGCCAGGAAAGAGAGACAGATGGAGAGGCTTAGGGCAAGATTCAGCCCCCATAGACATCCCACCTACTTCCTCCAGTGGGCCTTGCCTCCCAGAGGTTCTAGAACTTCCAAAATCAGCACCACACCTGGAGGCCACATCTTCAATAAGAACTCCATGGGGGACATTTTGGATTAAAATCACCATAAGTACACACCCAGAAGAAGGATTGCTGGACCATATGGTAGTCCTAGTCTTAGTTTTTGGAGAAACCTCCATATCACTTTCATATGGCTGGGAAGCACAAAATACGTGTCTAGGTGACACCAGGGACTGGTTGAGTCAGAAGCAGTTGTGTGGCTGTGGCTTCCTTGGTTTGGCCTCCTCCTTCTGAGAATGCCCAGTGGAGCCTGAAGTCAGGTCTCTGTGACTGTCCTACAGAATCTGTGGCTCTCAGGCTGCAAGGTGGCACCAGTGACTGTGCTGGGTGGCTGGACATGCTGTCATGGGGTTCCATGGACCAAAATGGCCTCAGGGATGTCTCTGTGATGGCCATCTGCAGGCAACTGGGGAGTGGACAGCAAGGCTGCCCAGAGAACAGGCTGTTTCCTGTGATAGGCTCATGGATTTCCTCAGTAGACAACACTGAAGGCCGAAACGCTGGACAACTCCTGTGCTCCCTGGCTCCATGCTCTTGTGCTCACGGAGACTTCTGGACTGCCTGTGCAGGTGGGCACTGTAGGCATTAGGTGGTGGTCCAGAAAAGGTTTGTGTATTGTGACAGCAGGCAGAGGGAGTTGCCATTGACCTGCATGGCTCTGCATGGGGGTCATATTGACCAACAACCTCATGCTGACTCCTCACAGAGCACTTATATCCTGAAGACTGCTCTTCGTCCCATATATTGTCACAGTCAACACCTCTGGACCCTGGGTAGGCTGTCAACTGCTTGTCCAGGCTCAGCTGCTCAGGTATATACACCTCTGTCCAGCTCCTGAACCACCTGACCATCCCATGAGGCCCGCAGTGACCACTGCCCCTTTGTAGAAGAGGACACTGTGTGCATGTATGGGGGCAAGGACAGCTGCTTTGGGCCTGTGGATTTCTGGCACGTGGGCTCCCAGGCACCGTGTGATGATTCCTGGGACCTGGCAGATGTGGATGTGGCATGCAACCAGCTGGGATGTGGGTGCCCTGCGAGGGGTCACCTTTGGGCCATCTGGGGCTCATTGGATGGATGTGGCTGGATGAGGTGGGGTGCCATGGCAGCGAGGCATCACTGTGGGGCTGCCCAGCAGAGCTGTGGGGACATGGAGATGGTCGTTGTGGAGTGAGCTTTTTAAGACAATGAAAGGTCACTTTTTTCCCTTGGGGCTTGCTTGTAGCAGGTTTGGCTGCACCACGGTGGGAAGGAATGTGCAGTGGCTAGCTCATTGGTATGGGGGCAAGTCCTCCTGTTTGGTCCAGGACTCTTCCTTTGTAGGGAATCTTGGCCCCAACCCTGCCTGCTCACTCCTGCACTGCATGTGTGTCCTAGGATGACATCTAAGGTAATCAGACCAGATTTAGGGTCTGAAATATTTGCCCCATGTGGCTTCATACTCTGTCCTGCCACCTTTTAGTTGTTAATAATATTTTACTAAGAGGTCTGGTGCCTGCAGCCATAGCACTGTGGCCTCCGATCTTGGAAGCTAAGCAGGGTCAGGCTCAGTTAGGTCTTGGATGGGAGACCACCTGGGAACACCAGGTGCTGTAGGCTTGAGAGAAGGTCCCAGCAACCCACTCCCCAAAAACAAGCAGCCATTGAAAACCCTATGAATAGCAGAGAAGCACTGACAATAGTGTTTTGTATGTTGTATGTAAGGTTGTTACGGGTGGGACATTGACTTGATGGCACCTAACAACAAGGGGCCTGGAATTTTCATTTTAGATTGGGTACTGCAATTTATGTAGTTGGCTCTGGGTATATCTTTCAATTGGCTGAGCTTTTTCTGTTTTTACATCTGTATTTATATTTTCTCCCATGTGTCTGTTACCTTGTCATGCTGTGGGGCTTCTGTGTTGCTGTGATGCTGAAAGCTATGCCACTGGTATTTCAGACACCAACAGTGCCACCAATGGGGGAAAGCATTCAGCTGAGCTTCCAGATTATGACAGAGTAGGGAGAAGGACCCAGCAGCCTTCTCCAGAAATAATTAGCCACTGAAAATGCTATGAATAGCAGAGAAGCATTGTCAAATATAATGCTGGAAAATGAGACCCCCAGGCTGGAAGTTATTCAGAGAACAACTGGGGAGGAGTTGCCGCCTGAAAGCAGACTTGACCTTAACGATGGGAATGGAGTGGAGCCCCTGGAACCTCCTTTTGCTGATGGGGCATGACTGAAAATGAGAAGAAACCTAGTCGGTGCAATATTGAGCTCAAACATAAAAAGATCACGTGCATAGCACAGTGTTGTGTTTCGTTCTGCTGTACTTAGTGTTGGTATGAGTCAGAACTGACTCGATGGTACCAAAAAACATGTTCATTTTAAAATCTTGAGAATATACAGTCAGACAATGCACAAAAGGAAAATGAAAAATCATCTCCCATTCTTTCTCTGGAGAATAAATGTTTTTAACAATGTGGAGTATATTCATTGAGAATTTGCAGAGGTGCAGAGATGAGTTCAGTTGACAAATCCATTACAGTATGAGTTCTGTTTTCCTGTCTAAAATTCTAAATAGTGTCTCATCTGTGAGTAAAACATCTGTGCCATGATTTTATTGTTGGTGTTGTATTCCCTTGTACACAAGGTGTGATAAAAAATATAGAGCATGTTTAAATAAAAAAAATATTACAGTACGAGGCCAATTGCCCCTTTAAGAACTTGCCCTGTCTTCAGACACACTCTACCCAACGTTCCTGCCACATCCTGAAGCTGACCTGGATGTCCCCTTTGTGAGTGTCCTCAGTTCCATCCTCCGTTATGACAACATTCTATGTCATATGTTGCTTCTGGTATGACAATTTGTCAAAGTAAAACATTTCGGTGTGTCCTCATCCACCTTATTCATGGGATCTGGCATCGTGTGACTTCTGGCTCTTCCCTAAGGTCAAAATGACCCTGAAAAGGAAACAGTTTCAATCAATTCAGGATGTTGAGACACCCATGATGGTATAACCAAAAGACATGAAAGAGGAAAGTGGAGAGAACGATGGGATGAGTGTGTTTGAAACAGGGTAATACGGAGAGGGGAATCAATGGCAAAGTGCTTTTTACTGTGATACATTTTTAAAACTCTGTCACACCTTGTGTAGACTTTCCTTAATTTACCTATCCAACCTTGTGCCATTGACAAGCATATGTGGCTGCTGGCCCCGTGCCCACCCCACCACTGAGGATGGGCGCAGGGCACCTACTTATCGAGTGTGGTGATCAGATTGCTAAGTCTGTCTATTATTGACATACCTGGGTGGAAGGACCCCCAGCTCAGCCACATTTCCTAGATGAGGCACCGAAAAGCCCTCACTCTCCTGAAAGGCCCTGGTCTTGCAGCTGTGGCCATCAGGGCTTTGTCAGGAAGACAGTGCTGCCCCTCGTCACACCTGAGCAGCAACGGGCACCAGCTGCAGGAAGCCCAGGTGTCCTCACCACACGCTGCTGGCACTGTCTGGGCTCAGCACGGTGGGTGACTGCCTGCTCTGGGTGACAGATGAGGGCTCTGATGTGTGGGAGGCACCCAGCAGGCCTGTGGGCTGTGATCTCAGAGCAGCATCATCCCCAAGCGAGAGTCCACCTTCCACCTGGTGGCAGAGCTGAGGCCCATGCTCCGAAACCATCAGCCTGAGCGGCAACTGCAATGCGACTGTGCTGGGTGCTGTCCCCTCTGAGGCTGTGGCCCCTGCTCCTGGGCTGCTGGACCCCCCGTCCTGGTGAGTGTGTGGTGCTGTCTAAAGGTCATGGGAGTGGAAAATACAGGTGTCCAGGCTGTCCCGGGATAGGAGTCATGAGGGCAATGTTGACTACACCTGATGCCTTGTTTTTTGTGCACATTTCTGCCACCTTTGGTGCTAACAGAGCCACCGCTGTGTGCCATCACAATGTGGAGTATTCGTAGCAGGGAAATTTGAGGTCAAGGTGGGACCTGGGTGAAAAATGAGGACAAGCTTTGTAATCATGGCAGCTTCTGAACAAAACTCACAAATCTTCTCCCCCATCCTGTGTTCTTGTCGCTGCAGGTCTGGCTGTGGAGGAGTCCGTGAGTCTTATAGGGGGCATAAGTCATTGTGATGGCCTGCTAAACGTGCAGTACCATGGGCAGCTGGGCCTTGTGTGCGGGGACCACTGGAGCCAAAAAGAGGCCTTGGTGGCCTGCAGACAACTGGGCTGTGGCTCTGTGACATATGCCTATCAGTATGTTATGAGGCCTGAAGAGATGGAGCCACCCTGGCTGGAGGGTGTGCAGTGCCAGGGTGAGGAGGCCGCCCTCTGGGACTGCTCCGGGGGGGCCTGGGGGCCCCTCAGTGCCTGCAAGTGCCAGTGTACTATGGCAATTGTCTGCTCAGGTGGGTCCGATGGGGAAAGCTGAGCCCCTAGTCCTTGGACCTCCTACTTGTTCAGGCTCCAGTGACACCAAGGCTCAGGGGAGGAGGGTGGTGTGGCCCAGCGGTGAGCGTCTGGTCTCCTTCGATTCTCGGGGCTCTGGGTTCCCCAGCGAGGGGCAAGGTGAGGCTTCCCTTCCTGTCCTTACAGAGCTCAGCCTTCACTCTCCCTGTCCTTTCCTTATTTGCTTTTCCCGCTGGTCTGCAGGTTTCCAAACTGTGGCACCAAGCTGTGCTTCCTCTTGTCACCCTCGGGCAACCGTGGGGACTGCTGTGGGGTCCCACATGCTCTCATCGTGCACAGGCACAGACTCAGCTCCACCCTGGGATTGACCCACCTGGCTGGAGGAGGCAGGGGCCCTGACCTGGCTCCCCTGCAGCCACTCTGCTGCACCCCTAAGCCAGGGCACTGCACGACAGTCTGAGGAGAAAGGGTGCTCTTATCCCTGGCACCCCTTGGGGATTGCTTGGGGTTTTGAGGCAGCCAAGGGCCCCAGGGTTGCTAGGTGAGGCTGGGCTGAGCCAGGGGCCAGACCCTGGGCATGTGCCTTGTGCAGAGGTGGCCAGGACACAGTTTCTCTTCATTACCATCAGGTGGTATCTCAGGACAAGTTGCCCTGGCCACTGGAAACAGCCCCTGTGCTGGAATCCCCCAGGCACTGTTCTCCGGAGCAACTATCTACAACTGCGACTTGCAGAGGGAGGAGGCGAGTGTCCTGTGCAGACAGCTGGAGTGTGGCACTGCTTTGCAATGGTCCAGAGTCCACCATCGAGAGGGCATTGGGAGTCAGGAGAAGTTCGTATCTTGCCAGGGAACGGAGCCCAGCATTTTGCACTGCAAGATCAATGTGAACTTACTAGAGCAGTGTTTCCCTCCGACTCAAGCCCAGGTCGTGTGTGCAGGTAGGATGGCCCCGCTCTGAGCACCTCAGCCTCAGTGTGCAAGGTCTGTGTATGAAGACGAGTGGCCGCAGCATGTGCCTCTCAGTACAGGGCAGTGTCAGTGGTAGCCTCTCGCATGCATAGTAGTGGATGTGATTCTGAATTCCCAGTGTGTGGCTGTGCAGGGAGGCCTTAGGCTGTCCCTTGTGGGCAGTGCTGTTGCTCTGGCTGCTTTCCAGCCTAGGCCCTGGGGGTGAGGAACTGAGGGAGCTGTGGCATCTACCCTGCCAGTGAGGTCCAAGGGCCCAGGGTCTCCCCAGAAACCAAGGGTCCATGGTAGGGAGCCTGGGATCAGAATCCGCATGGTGTACAGGGTACAAGGGAGTTGGAAATAGGTAGCTGGGTCCTGGTTCTACAGATCCCAGGACGTGCCCTGTGGGTCCCTGGGCCCCTTGGACATGGCCAAGCCGGGTAGTCCTGCATCCTTAGGCTCTGTTAATCCCTACGCACTGGATGTCCACCATCGGTGACCTCACACTGGTGGCCTGTGTGGAGCCTGCCTGGCCTTGGTTGCTCCAGCTCAGCCTTTGTTCCCAGGACACGTGGAGGCCCAGCTCGTGGGCGGTGAGCACTCTTGTGCCGGGCGCCTGGAGGTTCGAAGTGGCCTGACCTGGGGCACCGTCTGCAAGGGTGACCTGGACCTGCCCACAGCCCATGTGGTGTGCCGGGAGCTGGGGTGTGGGGTGGCCGTCTCCATACTGGGGGGCACCGACTTCGGCCTGGGCTCAGGTCCCATGTGGAGAGAGGCCTTCCGTTGTGTGGGCACTGAGTCGCTGCTGTTTCACTGCCCCCGGGAGCCAGGACACCAGTGTGCACAGGACCAGGAGGCCGCCCTCGCGTGCTCAGGGGAAAGTGAGTCTGGCCGGAAGCTGGTGGGACGGGGCTGCCGTGCTGGCGGGGCTAGGGGCCTGGGGACGTGGTTGCAAGGATGGTGGGTGACCAGGTGTAGGAGCTCAAAGCCAGGCTCCTCTGTGGCTAGAGGCCCTGGACCCCCATCCCCTCTTCTCACATGTTTTCTCCATTTCCTCTTGGAGAAATGCCTGTTCACACCCATCGCCCACTTTGCACACAGGCAGCCCGCCTTCTCGTGGTAGTGCTGTGCGCCACTCTGTGCGGCAGACCCTGGCGCGTACACAGTTGGCTGCCGCATTCTGTGGTGTCATTTCACTTGGCAGCAACAGTCTTTGAGACACTAAGCTTTAGTTTTGACTAATACAGCGTCTATGTTTTATTTGACTACTTAAACTTTTGGTTTCACATCTCAAAGTCTGGTTGCCAAGTCCAAAGGCCTGCAGCATCAGCTGTGTGCTTCCTCTTAAGACCATTGTCCATTAGGGCTCATGTCTAGGGATTTGATGCATTTGAGTCACCCTCTGTTCATGGTGGACAGAGGGACCAAATCCATTCTTCCCATATGGATGTCCAGCTTGCCCAGCACCTTGTTCAAGAGATTTTTCTCCTCCATGAATAGTCATGATAATTAAAATTCTAATTTTATTTTGCACATATTTATTGTGCAAATTAATGGGGTTCATTGTGATATTTCTATACATGCATCTATCATGTGCTAATGTTTGTCCTCCTGACCTTGACCCTCATCTGCCCATCCTTTCTTCCCCTGTTCCTTCTTCCCCTTTCCAGCCCCTTATTATACTCTTGTACTTTTAGGTCATTGTGTGTGTGTGTGTGTGTGTGTGTGTGTGTGTGTAGTTTTCCAATATGGGTGAAAATATATGATTCCTTTCAGTGTTGAATTATTTATTGCACTGAACATTTTGTCCTCCAGCTCCATCCGTTTTTCCGCAAATGACATGATTTCCCTCTTCTTTACAGCTAGTAATATTCCCTTGTGCATATATACCATATTGTCTTTATCCATTGAACTACTTACGGGCACCTAGCCCAATTCACCATCTGGCTATTGTGCATAGTGTTATTGTACTTTGTCCATTCTATATTCACTGTAAGTGTGTGGGCTTATTTCTGGGCTGTAGTATGTGGTTACATTAACACGTCCAGTACCATGCATGTTGCTGCAGGTGTTAGAATTTTATTCCTTTTAATGGCTGAACCGGATTCCATGTTCTGGCGGCTGTGAATAGTGCTGAAATGAACACGTGAGTGCAGATACCGCTTCTACATACTGATTTCAGTTCTTTTGGATAGAAACTCAGTAATGGGACTGTTGAGTGGTATGGGAGTTCTGTTTCTAGTTATCTGAGGAAACTTCATACTGCTGTCTACGTGGCTATACTAATTTACATCCCTACCAACAGCATGAGAGTTCTCCTTTCTCCGTACCCTCAGGAGCATTCGCTTCCATTGTTTTGTTTTGTTTTCTTTTCTTTTCTTTTTTGTTTTTGTTTTTTTTTTTGATAATAGTTCTACTGGGGTGAAATGGTAGCTCACCGTGTTTTGCTTCATATTTCTCTGATGGTTAGTGATGTTGAGCATTTTTTCATTTATATGTTAGCCACTCCCATATCTTTTTTGGAGAAATGTGTATTCAGGTCATTTGCCCATTTAAAAAATTGGATTGTTTGTCTTCTTGCTGCTGAGTCCTTTCAGGTTTTTATTTTTTAATTCTGGATATTAATCTCTTGTTGGATGAATAGTTTGCAAATTCTTTGATACATTCTATAGCTTGTCTCTGAATTCTGTTGACTGTTTCTTTTGTGATACAGAAGATTTTAGCCTGATGAAATCAAATTTGTCAAGTTTTGAAATTGTTGCCTATGCTTTTGAGATCTTATACAAAAGGTCTTTCCATTTTTTGTTGTTTTCTTCAATGTCCTTCACAAGGTTTTGTAATTTTCATTGTGGAGTTCATTAACATTTTTGGTTAAATGTATTCTTAGATATTTTATTTTTGTAGTTACTGTGGCTGGAATTGCTTTCTTGATTTCTTCCTTAGTAATTTCATTACTGGTGATGTATTAAAAAAGCTACGGATTTTTGTATCCTGATTTTGTATCCTGCTACCTTACTGAGTTTGTTGCTCAATTCTAACAATGTTTTGGTGGAGACTTTAGGATTTATTTATATGCAAAATCATGGAGTAATGCAACTCTGAGAATGAAGGTGTCTCTCATCTTCAGGGTCTCTTGTAGTTGCTCTCTGGTGAGTAGTTCTTATTTTGTAGCAGCTTCTCCAAATTCTTTCTGTAGAGACTCTTGTTTATTGTGTGGCCACCAGTCTGTGCCACTACCCTGAAAGCTCTTCTCTCGCTGAGGGTCTGTCTCTGTCCAGCCTGGGTGTGCGCTGGGCCTAAGGAGGTGCACAGGAGGCATCTGGATCTGGGGGCTGGGGGCTGGGGCTGCACTGACTCAGCGTCTCCCTCAGAGTTCCGGCTGGTCAACGGCAGCAGCAGCTGTGAAGGGCGCGTGGAGCTCCAGGTGCAGGGGGCCTGGGCGCCCCTCTGTGCTGCCCACTGGGACTTAGAAGATGCTGCTGTCCTCTGCCACCAGCTCAACTGTGGCAACGCTGTGGCCACCCCTCCAGGAGGCCATTTTGGGGATGGGCAGGCTCTGATCTG
>VMDO01040235.1:0-12077 GCA_007922755.1 Pedetes capensis | reverse complement strand
GGTGGATCCTATTTTTAAAATGTCTTTATCATCTTAATCTTAGTGAAATTCATTGATATATACATAAACAATACTCTCCATAATCTCTTCTTTCTTTCTTTCTTTCTTTCTCTCTCTCTCTCTTTCTTTCTTTCTCTCTCTCTCTCCCTCTCCCTCCCTCTCTCTCTCTCTCTCTCTCTCTCTCTTTCTTTCTTTCTTTCTTTCTTTCTTTCTTTCTTTCTTTCTTTCTTTCCTTCTTGTTGATCTCAGGGCCTTGTGCCTGCTAAACAAGTGCCCTACCACTGAGTTGCATCCTCAGCCCCATTTTATTTTTATTTATTTTTTTCTTCTGAAACATCTTGGTAAGTTGCACAGGCTGCCCTTGGTCTCAAACCTGTGATCCTCCTACCTCTTCTTCCCTGGTCATTACTATTGATGCCATAGAGCACTGTGTTTGAGAAGTCAATATTCTTTTTGTACAAAATTTGTCCCCTAAGTGACTTATTTCTTTCAATTAGTTGCATGAAGATTGTTTTAGTCAGCTGCCATCATTGTAGCAGATCAAATTTATGGGGGAAGATGTTTATTAGAGGCTCACGGTTATGGTGAGTATCAGTCTCTAATGGTGGCATGGCAGGAATGGTGTTGGTGACACAGAGGCTACCGTTGATGGCCTCATGGCATGGAACACAGACAGACTGAGTTTCAAGTGGGGGGAGACCTCCAAAGGCTCATCCCTAGTGATATCACTTCTTCAAAGCTAAGACCTGCCTCCTAAAGTCCCACAACATCCACAAACAGTGCCACCACCTTGAAATGGAATGTTAAAGCACATGACTTTTGACACTTTCTATACAAACCATGACCCTGACCAAATATTTATAGAATCTCAATGACTTCTTGTCAGTGTATCACTCTGCCTTTTAGAAAACTGCCCTGTTTGCAATCCTTGCTACTCTGATGCAAGTTTTCTTCTCTTCCCTTATTATGGATGAAAAATGTTTTGCCAGCAGAAGGGCATTTATAACAGAGCCCATAATCTCCCCTGTCCTGTTGTTGCTGTTCCCTTTGTCCCTTTGCTAAAGAGAACCTAAAAACCTGCTTCTGCGTCAAGTGCAGACTGTGAGTCAGCTGATTATTCCCATTATGGCTGGATTTGACTTGGGGATACCACACAATATCATGCCACAAACCATCCCCCTACACCAAGTGCATCTTCACAGTTTGTCTACACCAATTCTGCTGCTGGTCCTGTGCTGACTATAGGGATGAGCTTGGGCTGAGCCTAACTGACAAATCCCTGTATCAACCCTGCCAGCCCCTTTCTCTATGGACAGGGTTTTCTTCCCGTGTATCATGCAATCTAAATCTTTAGCTAAATTCTAAAATTTCCCAATTTTTGTAACAAGGCTGCTCAGCTTCCCACTGGAGACCCACACCTATGAAAACAGTTCAATCTGCCCCACAATAAATAGAAACTGTGGTTCGAATGTTTCTTTTCTCCATTGAGGGAATCCTGTACTACCAATGAACTAATTAATGTTGGGCCAGTAGCACCCACCTACCTTATTTTTTCTTGCACTTTCTTTTTTTAAAAATCACTAGGAATCAGTTACCTTCATGGCAAAAGCCTTGCTCATTAAGGGACATCCCCTAAATCCTTTCCCTTCGTTCCTATTTACCACCCCATCAATTCTACTGCCCTGTATAGGAGACAAGTAACTCTGTTGAGAAGAAGAATGAAGCGATTCAATGGTCCATTCTGTAGCTTGAAATCCTGAATGGAAAAGGCCAGATGAAGAAAGTGGGCAGCTTTGGATGTTACTACTCTTTTCTTTTCTTTTCTTTCCCTTTTTTCAGTACTAGGGGATTGAACCCAGGACTTCCCACATGCTAGACAAGTGTTCAACTACTGAGCCATACCCACAGCCCCTTTTCTATTTTTTATTTTGAAAAAAAGCCTTGCTAAGTAGTGCAGGCTACCTCTGACCCTGAATGTGTCATCCTTTCTCCTCAGTCTCCTGAGTCTGGGATTATAGGTATGCACCTCAGAGTGTGGCTTGCTACTGATTCTTTGTCAAACATCCTGTAGGTGTCTGAGAAAAGTAAAGTTTTTATAGGTAGTACTAGATTGTGAGTTCAAAATAGCTGATCCCTTTATCTCTGAATTCTTAATACTCTACTTTATGTCCAGGAAAGCAGGTACATTTTTTTTTTACACAAGGGGAAACATTCAATATATGGAAATCAAAAAAGTAAAAACTTAACTCCTAATGTCCACACCCAAGAAAATAATATTCACATTTTCATATTTTTAAAGAAGTAATTCTATAGCAGTAGAAGATGATTTTTTGAATCAAATAAATATGTTGATTTTAAAAATATTTGGAATATATTTCTTCTAAAATTCCTCTCACATTGTCAAAATTGAGTCTGTAGTACTTATAGCATTTCTACATGAGATACATGTTCTGTATTACAATGTATTCCAGTTAACGGAACTGCCACGATCTGTTTAAGAAAAAGAGTAATTACAGAAAAATAGTAATGTCAAAAAAAATCAATGCCTCCTGACCCTACATTGTGTGGTCAATGCCATTCTGTGGAATGACCATTTTCTCCCGAAGAGAAGAAATATTTCACTGATGATCATATAGATCCCTTATGTTTTTTAAACTCTAAATTACCAGTTGTTAATAGAAAATGGAACTTTCACAGATTCATGAATTTTAATGTTTTTGTCAAGAAAACACTTTCATAAGGAGTTGGTTTCTTAAATAATTGATGACATATCCATGTATTAGAGAAATGCAACCCAATATTAATGTCTAGAATAATTGACTGAGTGTTTCCTATGTGGTCACATCATTGTCTAAGGGTTTCATCTGTTAACTCTTTCAAAGTCCTAATAACTTTGTAAAGGAAGAGCTATTATTATATACTTCACTATAAACTACAATTAAATGCTTTACATAGACAACACAGTATAAGGGAGAGTGTTTATTAGTTTCAGCCATACTCCTAATTTTTGATGTCCTTTTGGCAAGTGGGCAGCATCAGATGAAAACTGTCACCCCAGGGTCTGGCCACTGCAGTGGCTCAGCTTACCATATCTCAGACAATGTCAGAGGATTCACTACATACTCAATGTTAGAAATAGAACTCATCTAGTTATCAACAAGATAATATTAGAAATGGTGATATAAGTTTGAACTTTATGACACTCAAGATGTAAGGACTGAGCTAAGTGCTGTGGTACATATCTGTAATCCCAGTGTAAAGGGAGGCTGAGGCATAAGAATCACACGTTTGAGGCCATAGGCAGCCTGTCTCAAAAACAAAAACTAAAAAAGGGTCTGGGGAGAAGCTCAGTGGTGGAGCACTTGCCTAGTATGGCTCAGGTCCTGGGTTCAATCCCAGGTGCCAAAAAGAAAAAAAAATGACTGGCATGGCCGCTGCCATATTAGATAGTGTTCTCCAGAGGGGGATAACAGAGAGAGAGAGAGAAAGAGAGAGAGAGAGACAGAGAGAGAGAGAGAGAGAGAGAGAGAGAGGTGGGGGAGAGAGAGAGGGGCAAGGAGAAAGAGGAGAGAAGTTAAGAAATTGTTGTATTTGATTATGGAGGTAGAGTTGGGCAAATCCACATTTGCAAGATACATCTGAAGGTTAGAGACCCAGGGACGAGTTGCAAAGTTATTCTATTGGCAGAATTACTTCTTACTCTGGGTGGTTACTCTTTGCTTTATTTAGCCCTTCAACTTATTAGATAAGCCCCACTCACATTATGGAGATTAATGTGCTTCATTCAAAACAAGTTTAAATTTTAGTATCATCTAAAAAACATTTCCACAGCCAGCATCAAGAATAACATTTAAGCAATTATCTGGGTACAGTAACCAAGTCAAGTCAATGCATGAAATGAACCATTATACTATTTATCTAGGTATCACATCAGAGGATTTCTGCTTCACTAATACTGAGACCTGGAGAAACAATATCTGAAATATTAGTGCATAGTACATTATTTGCATTCTGTCTTATGCAAGATTGCTACTGTAGCACATGAAAGGACAAAGTGTCAGTTCTTTGCAGTATGTTGTTGTTGTTAGGTGCCATCCAGTCATGTCCAACTCATAGCAACCCTCACAGGGTTTTCAGTGACTCATTGTTTTGGGATTGCCTAGGGAGTGGATTGCCACTTCCTTCTCCCATTTTTGCTGTGTTGGGAATTGAATCTGGGACCACAGAGACTGCAGAGATGCCCTCTATCAACTGAGCTAAATCCCAGCCTCTTTCCAGTATGTACACATCAGAAAATGTGAATTGGTTTTTGGTGACTTGGCAGTAAGATATGCCTTTATATATGGTACAGAAGCATTATTTATCAGGAAACTCAAGACTTAGTCTAATCAATTTGGTATTAAGGGTTTATGATACCTACTTCTATTTTACAGATACAGAAAATTAAGTAAATTTTCCAGTGTATGAAGCTAATAAAAAGTAACAAGATTCTAATGGATTTTAAACTTGAGTATCTACAATCTTATTAGAACCACATTTCATAACATATGAAGAGAAAATAAAATAGATTTTTAAATGATAATACCAAGTCACAAAGTTTCATTAAGCTAAAATACAAAAATATTGACAGACATTACCTCTGCATACAAAGGCTTAAGAATATTTTTCTTCTTTATGTTTTCTATATTCATTACAATGGGCATATTCCTTCTTATACCACCATATCAAAAAATTGCTTTAAAAGTGAAATTGACTTTACCTCAATTCAAAACCTGTACAAAATTTGAGTCATAAAACCTCATTTTAAGAAATTTCCAAAGGATGTGAAAGAATAAATAGATCATCTAGTGACTCTTTTCTTCAGCAAAGTTTTCATGAATTATAACCAAAGATCCAATGAAATATTTCTAATGTGAAGGGAACTGCAATTTTGAAGCCAAGTACTTAAATATTTTTTTCTGCTGGAGATAGCCAGCAGCCAGGGCAGTGCCTGCTACTTACATTATAGTTTGGCCATGATTGTACCTGGAGACCCCAGGGTCTGAGACATAGAAGGCCCTTTGTACACATAAAGACAACCTCTGTCTGGAAAGCACACAAAATAGGTTAATCTCAGCTTAGCTAAGAGGAAGACCATACTTACAGAAAAACATCTTAGCTAAATGATGTATAGCCACTCACCTTAATTCCAAAAGCGTAACATAAATTTCCTAAAAGTTTTATTTGCAGTACCCATAGAGGGAAATTATTATTTCAGAGCATTTAACTTGCCACTTATAGGATATATTTTCCAATCCTTCATTGTTATAGAAGAAATACTTCTCTGATACCCATAATCTCATGACCTTAGATATGCTTCATATAACTATATACTGAGCAACTGAATTGGATTAGTTGATAAATAATGATATGGAAAAAGTTGAAAAATTTCCTATGGTAGATGATAACATTTATTACCTTGGTTTTTATCACTGAGTTCTCAAGTTTAAAATACTTTTGGCTTTGATTCCCTAAACCACGTACATGATCCCTTAAATATAACTCAGTATAATTATCCTAGACTTAGTGTAAGCTTATCTTTTCTGGCATTGCTTCTCCAGTTGTTTATTTACATTATATCTTTTAAAAAATGTTTTCTTAAATGTGCAAATTACGCACAAAAATATTCACATTTTTGGCATACAGTTTTTTTATGAAGTGTTAGAAATTCATTAATTTACATCAACACAACTACAGGAAGGATGCAAAATCT
Organism: Pedetes capensis; assembly: GCA_007922755.1. Taxonomy (NCBI): domain Eukaryota; kingdom Metazoa; phylum Chordata; class Mammalia; order Rodentia; family Pedetidae; genus Pedetes; species Pedetes capensis. The sequence goes on along the minus strand of VMDO01040235.1, from coordinate 6,325 downwards.
CAGCCCCAAAAGAATTTCTCACATAGCCCCTTGCTGTTGAACCCACCCCTCTTCTACCCCTGTCCTGTTCTGTTTTGGTATTTTTGTTTGTTTCTTTTTCACATATAATTGCCTTTATTTTGTGCTGCTTAAAATTCATTCTAATATACATAGAATAAAAATACTGAAAAAATGAAGCAAATTCAGGAGGGCATTTTACATAAACTTCTGAGAAAAATTCATGTTATTTGCCACAGCAAACAAATACAAAATAAATACAATGGCCCAACTCTACTACTGGTTCTAACAGTTGATTAAAATTTCTGTCATTATAAGGCTATAATCCGACAATCACATTTAATCACCTTCAATGTACTATACACAACATGCAGTTGTTTAAATTTTTTATTTTGAAGTAAAAGTTGATTTAATTCCACTTTAAGGAATAAGACCAAGACATCACTTGCCTACTTGTCGAATATAAACAATGCAAACAAATTTGAAATAGCTTTTATAAGCCAAGTTTACAAGCTGTAAAATGGAGAGAAAATTGAGAAACCGCCCAGCAATAACAAACCAGACTTTACTAACTTATCTCCGTGAAATATTCATGCACCTATAAAACTTCTTTCCCTATATGTATTTGCATATGTTAAAAAAGTTCTACACTTTTTAAGGAAAATATGGAATTCACTGTGTGATTTCAATCTGAAATCTCTTAAAAAATGCATTATTCGCTAAGAACATCTACCTTTTATTCCATTTTACAGTTGGAATATCTGAACAAATTTCAACAGTTTAATAACTTTAATGATCACATTTAACAAAAACTCCCTTCTTGACCAGACTTCTTTAGCCAGGCTTCCCTGAGTCTTGTTTTCTTTTTCTTTTTATTTATTTATTTTTTTCAGTACTGGGAGCTGAACCAAGAGCCTCACGCATACTTTGAAAGTGCTCTGACACTGAGCATCACTTCCAGTCCACTTTGTATTTTTTAAATTGAGACAGGGTCTTGCTAAATTACACAGGCTGCCACTCTTTGGCTTCCAGCCTGCGATCCTCCTTCCTCTGCCTCTCAAGTCACTGGGATTACAGGCATGAACCATCACACCTGGCAGCCTTGTTTTCAATTAGGTCTTTGACCTGGAACTTCTGTACACATCCTTGCAAACCCAGACAGTAAGAAAAAAGCCAAAACCATACATTAGAGGCACTTTAATTTTGTCCTACTCATTGAAAACCAGGTTGTCAGAGGCAAAGGTATGTATTTCTGAACTCTGAATTCATTCCACAGAGCTTTATGCCCATATTTATGCCAGTTTTGATATTCTGGGTCCTTGCATTTCTGTATGATTTTAAAGAAGAGATTGATAATTTCTCAAAAAAAAGTTAATTGGACCTGGATACATATTGTATATAGTCTGGACATCATTTGTTCTGCATTGTGATTTGAATGACATTAAATCTTCTAGCTCATGAATATTGGAGATCTTCCCATTAATTTAAATCTTATTTTTTTAGCAGTGTTTTGTAGTCTTGGTGTAAAGATTTAAACTTTGTTAAATTTAGTCTTACATGCTTCGTTGTTTCTGAAGACATGAATGAAATTGTTTTAAATTTTTCATATTTTTCATTGCTATTATATAGAAGTACAAGTGATTTTTGTATATGAGTCTTATATCTTGTTACCTTTATGAACTTGCTTTCCACTACAATAGCTTTTTGTTAATTCTTTAGGACTTGCTGTATGCCATGACACCACGCATTACAATTTTCTTTATTTATTCCTTTCCTCTATGGATGCATTCATTTAATTTTCTTGTCTAATTGCCCTGACTTCAACTTTTGGTACTTTTGGATGAACAGAAGTGATGAGGGAAGAGGTTGTGCTTTAGACCTTGAATGGCCCCCAAATGCCCAAATGTTAAAGGCTTGACCCCTAGCATGTCACATAAATGAAAGGTTAGGAAACTTTTGTTTTTCTTTTATGGTACTGGGGGTTGAACCAAGGGCCTCGCACTCAGATGCTTTGCAAGTGCTAGACCACTGAGCTGCACCCTTAGCTCATTTTTTTTTACTTTTTTGAGACAGGGTCTCACTAAATTACACAGACCGCCTCTATTCTCAAACTTGCAATCCTCCTTCCTCTGCCTCCCCAGTGGCTGGATTACAGCCATGCACCACCAAGCTTGGCTGCTTAGGGAACTTTTAAAAGGAAGAAAGGAAGCTAGATCTGTGGGGGTGTGCCCTTTTAAGTGGATATTGGGATAATGGGAAGCTGGGTCCTTTTCTCTCTTTCTCTGCTTCCTGGCTGCCATGAGGTGATGGTCATAGATTCTGCTGTTATGTACTGTGATACCATGGGCCTCATGCAATGGCAGTAAAACAATATGGCCTGAAATCATAAGCCAAAATCAACTTTCCATCTTTCAGTTTTTTCTCTCAGATATTTGTTGCAACAGAAAACTGAATAATATAGTGTGTAATTTTGATAGTGGTGGTGATGTTGTTAGTTGCTCTCAATTCGGTGTCCCACTCATAGTCACCCTGCATACAACAGATGAAACACTATTGTCATAGTTCTTTGCTATTCATAGGGTTTTCAGTGGCTGACTGCCTTTTGGGAGTGGGTTGCCGGGTCCTTCTCCTAAGCCTATAGCACCTGGTATTCCCAGGCCATCCAAGGAGTAACCAGGCTGGACCCTGCTTAGCTTCCAAGATCTGAAGACATCAGATGTCACAGTGCTATGGATGCAGTTACTTTTCATATTAGAATGGGATAATTCAGTCTTTAGCTAGTATGAATTAATTGTAGAATTTTTAATGATTCTCTTTGTGAGGATGTGGAAGTCCTCTCCTGTTTTTTAGTTTGTTAAATGTTTTTCTTTTCATGAAAATGGGTTGGATTTCATCAAATCCTCTTTATATTGAGATGACTATGAATTTGTTGTCATTCATTCCACTGCTTTTTAATCTTTTGTTATTTATTCTATTTTATTCACGTGATATATTAATTAACGTTTCTATATGAAACCCATCTTTCATTCTTTGGATGAATTTCACTTGTTAGTGGCATATGATGCCTTTTAACATTTTCATTTGACTCAGCGATTTAGTTTTGTGCTGAGGATACATGCATCTATATCCAGAAGAAACACCTGTGAATAGTGTTCCTGGGATATCTTCCTCTGTGTTTGGAAACAAAATTGTAATAACTGGTGTTTAGTCTTTAAATATTTGGTAAAACTCGCTAGTGAAACCATTTAGGCTTCAACTTTCCTTTGTGGGAATACTTCAATTACTATTTCAGTATCTTGACTTCGCATGCATCTATTTACATTTTCTACTTTTCCTGCAATCAGTTTCATCAATTTACGCCATTCTTGGAATTTGCCTACCTTTTAGTGACCTAAATTGTTGTTGTTGTTGTTGTTGTTGTTGTTGTTGTTGTTGTTGTTAGGCATCGAGTTGAGTCAGACTCATAGCAAACCTGTGTACAGGAGACTGAAACACTCCCTGATTCTTTGCTGGGCACATGATCTTATTTATGTTTAAGACAATTATTGCAGACGCTGAGCCAATCCATCTGGTGGAGGGTTTCCCTTTTTTTCATTGATCTGCCACTCTCTCTAATATGATGTCCTTCTCCAGGGAATGGTCTCTCCTGACTACATGTCCAAAATACATAAGATGCAGTCTAGCTACCCTTGCTTCCAAGGAGCACACTGGTTGCACTTCTTCTAGGACAAATCTGTTGGTTCTTTTGGCAGTCCATGGTATATTCAATAATCATCTCCAGAACCATAATTCAAAAGCAACAATTCTCCTCCTATCTCCCTTGTTCAATGTCCAGCTTTCATAACCATAATATGCGACAGAAAATACCATGGAATGAGTCAGGCACACCTTTGTCTTCAGTGTGACATCTTTACTTTTCAATACTTTAAAGAGATCTTTTCAACCTCAATCTTTTCTCCATTTATTGTGAAGTTGCATACTGACCCAGTTGTAAGGATTTTTGTTTTGTTGATGTTTAGTTGCAATCCATACTGAAGGCTATGTTCTTTGATCTTCATCAGTAAATGTTTCAAATTCTCTTCACCTCTATTAAGCAGAATTTTGTCATCTGCATACCACAGTTTCTTAATGAGTCTTCCTCCAATCCTGATGCCATGTTCTTCTTCATAAAGTTGAGCTTCTAGGATTATTTGCTCAGCACAGAAATTGTAGAGCCATAGTGAAAGTTTACACCCTTGATGCATAACTTTCTCAACTTTGAACCAGGCAGTGTTTCCTTGTTCTATTCAAACAGCTGCCTCCTGGTTCATGTACAGATTCCTCATGAGTATAATTAGGTGCTCTGGTATTCCCATTCTTCAAAGTATTATTCATAATTTGTTATTATCCACACAGTCAAATGCCTTTGCATAGTCAATAAAACAGAGATAGGCATCTTTTTGATATTATCTGCTTTTGGCTAATATCCACCTGACATCAGCAATGATGTCCCTGGTTCCCCACCCTCTTCTGAATCCAGCTTGATTTTTGGGCAGTTCCCTGTCTATATACGGTTGCAGTCACTTTTGAATGATCTTTAATAAAATTTTGCTTGTGTGTGATATTAATGATATCATTCAATAGTTTCCACATTAAGTTGTGTCCCCTTTTTTGGTGACAGGCACTAATACAGATCTCTTCCAGTCAGTTGTCCAGGTAGCTGTTTTCCAAATCTCTTGGCATAAACATCTTAGCACCTCCAGTGCTGCACCTGCTTGTTGAAACATCTCTATTGGTATTCCATTAATTCCTGGGGCCTTGTGTTACGCCATTGTATTTTAGAACAGCATTGTAATTTAGGACACATCTTGTGATGTCGTTTTTGATGATGAATGCAACCCCATTTGTCTTTAGTTTGTCATTGCCAGCATAGTAGACCTAAATTACTGTTGTGTAATTGTCCTTACCATTTCTTTATATTCTTTTTTATATTCTACATAGCTGAGGTTAAAGACTCTCCTTTATTTATGGTTTTAATAATTATTCTTCTCAATTATTTTTTTCTTTCTCTATTTTTTCTTTTTTCTTTTTCTTTTATTTTTTCAGTACTGGGAGTTGAACCCAGGGCCTTGCGCCTGCATGCTCTGCAAGTGCTGGACCACTGAGCTGTGTGCCCAGCCCATTTTTTAATTTTTTGAGACAGAGTCTCACTAAGCTATGCACACTGCCTCTGGTATCAAATTTGTGAACCTTCTGCCTCCTCCTCCCAAGCCTCTGGAACTACAGCTGCCACACTTGGCTTTGTTTTTTTGTTTTTTTGTTTTTTTTCCTTCTTTCTATTATCAGTTTAGCGGAGAGCTGGTAATTTTTTGACTTTATCTTTTTGATGATCAAATGTTTGGGTTTATTGATTTCAGCTATTGTCGTACTGATTTAAAAATGATAGTTTCAAGTTTAATGTTTGTTATTTCCTATATTGGCACATTTGTGTTTAGTTTGTTCTTACATTTCCAGGGTCTCAGTTGCAACTTTAGGTGACTAATCTGATATCTTCCATCATTGTTGATACTGATTTTACTGGCTATAAATTTTCCTTTAAGCATTGTTTTACCCTGTGAAGACTTCATGTTCACTACTTCATTTTTATTTAAAAATATTTTCTAATTTTCTTTGTGATTCATTCTACTGAATTGCAATTTAGGTTAGTCTCATGTAATTTGCACATATTGTAAATTTTCCAAATTTTCTTTGTTTTTTCAGAAATTCATTAAACTGTGTTCAGAGAATATGTTTTGTGTGATATCAGTCATTTCAAATGTACTGATACTTGGTTGAGAGCTTAACACATAGCCCCTCTGGGAGAATATTTAATGTACATATGAGAATTTATAATCTGCTGTCATTGGGTGAAGTATCCTATAGATGACTGTCTTATCCACTTAATTATCTACTTAATTCATCTACTTAATTTATCTATTTAATACTGTCATTAAGTCTTCTATTTCCTTGTTGTTTTTTGTCTAATTATCTACCCATTCTGAAAGTGAGATTTGAAATGTCTAATTTTTTATTACATTATCTATTTTCCTTTAATTGCATCAGTTTTTCTTCATATATGTCTAGGCTCTGTTATTGAGTATATATTTGTAATTGCTGTAGCTTTTGGAAGAGCTGATACTATAGGATTTATAAATTTCTCTGTTTATCACTGGTAACCCTTTTTCATTCAAAATCTACCTAGGCTGATATCACTAGAACCTCTTCAGCTGTTTTGCTTCCATTTGCTCTCATTGTTTTAGGTGTTATCTGAACTGGTGTTTTTCTATGGCTACTTTTAAGTCAGTCTTTC
>VMDO01040234.1:0-12077 GCA_007922755.1 Pedetes capensis | reverse complement strand
GATATTTCCACAAACAAATACAGCTCTGGAGGTGCTAACATCTTTATGTCAAAAGATTTGCAAAACAGCTACTTGGCCAACTGACTGGAATAAATACATATTTGTGCCTATTCTCAAGAAAAGGTATCCAACTGAATGTAGAAACTGTTGAAGGGTATCATTAATATCACCCACCAGCAAAATTTTACAAAAGATCATTCATAAGTGACTGCAGCAGTATATAGACAGAGAACTGCCAGAAAATCAAGCTGGATTCAGAAGAGGGTAGGGAACCAGAGGCATCACTGCTGATGTTAGATGAATATTAGTCAAAAGCAGAGAATATGAAAAAGATGTCTATATTTTATAGACTGAGTAAAGGCATTTGACTGTGTGGATCATAACAAATTATGGATAACACTGCAAAGAATGGGAATACCAGAGCACATAATTGTACTTGTGTGGAGCCTGTACATGGACCAGGAAGCAGTCATTGAAACAGAACATGGAAACACTGCATGGTTTTAAGACAAGAGAAGTGTTCATCAAGGCTCTTTCCTTTCACCATAGCCCTTCAATTTCTATGCTGAGCAAATAACCCGAGAAGCTGGACTTTGTGAGGAAGAACACGGCATCAGGATTGGTGGAAGACTCATTAATTATCTTCAGTATGCAGATGACACAACTCTGCTTGCTGAAAGTGAAAAAGATTTGACACATTTACTCTTGAAGATCAAAGAACATAGCCTTCAGTATGGATTGTGGCTCAACATCAACAAAACAAAAACCCTTACAACTAGGTCAGTGTGCAACTTCACAAAATAAATGGAGCAAAGTTTGAGTTTGTGCATGACTTTGCTTTACTTGGTTCTACAATCAATACCCATGGAAGTAGCAGTTAAGAAATCAAAACATAAAAAAAGAGAAATGAAAGGATGCATTTCTTTGGGAAAAGCTGTGGCAACAGATCTGCTTAGAGTATTGAACAGCAAAGATATCATATTGAAGATGAAGATGGGCCTGACTCATGCCATGGTATTTTCAGTCACATAATATGTTTGTGACAGCTAGACATTGAACAAGACAGGTGGGAAAAAATTGGTGCTTTTGAATTATGGTACTGGAGATGAATATTGAATATACCATAGACTGCCAAAAGAACCAACAGATCTGTCTTAGAAGAATTGCAACCAGAATGCTCCTTGGAAGCTAGGATGGCTTTTTCTAAGAGCCTGAAATGCATAAGTAAATTATTTGATTGAACCTGCTCTGATTTCTTAATGAAGGCAGTTAGAGTTATAAAGATCCCTCTTAGGACTTCCTTTGATGTACTTCACAGATTCTGGTAGGTTATATTTTCATTTGTATTTGATTGTAAGAAGTTTTAAATTTTCTCTCAGATTTTCTTCAAGTTCATGTTGATCACTTAAAAGTGTATGGTTCAAGCTGGGCATAGTGCTACACACCTGTAATCGCAGGAACTTAGGAGGCAGAGGCAGGAGATTAAGTTTGAGAGCAGAGGCAGCCTGCATAATTGGCAAAACCCTGTCTCAAACAAAACGAAACAAAGAAAGTGTATGGTTCATTTGAGAAATATTTGTATAATTTTTGTAGTTTCTCTAGCTCTTCATTTCTACCTTTATTTCATTGTGGTCTGATAAAGTACACATTATTTCTCTTTTCTGCATTTGTAAAGGCTTGATTTAAGGCCAACATATGATGTGTTTTAGAGAAAGTTCTATGATCTGCTTTGAAGAATCATATTTTGTAGCTTTCATGGGCAGTATCCTGTAAATATCTATTAAGTCCATTTAATCTATTGTGTTTAACTCTGAAGACTGTTATATTTTGTCTGGATGTTCTATTGATGTGAATGGGCTATGGACAACACCCAATATTATTGTATCTGTACCTACTGTCCCTTTAAGTCTAGTAGTTTGTGTGTTAATGAGGCTGTATATACCCTTATGCAGTGTATATATGTTTACAATTGTTAAACCTTGATCAATTATTCCCTTAAATAATATGTAGTGAAATTTGTCTCTTTTAATTAGTGTTGACTTGAAATGTACTTTGTTATAAGGATGGCTAGTCCTACTTTTGGGGCTTCCATATCAATTTACATTCTTTTCCTTACAGTCTGTGGGTGTCCCAGCCAGTGAAATGTGTTTCTTGCAGACAAAATGAACTAGGATCTAGTTGTTTTAGTTTTTTTACATTTAAAAAAAATTTTTAAATCCAGCCCACTAATTTCTTTCTTTTAATTGGAGACATAACACCACTTATATGTAGAGTTCTTTTTGAGAGAGTTTTACTTGTTTTTGAAGTTATGTTGGGTATTTTCTTGGTTGGGTCATATGCTATTCATCCTCTTTTTTTTTCCTTATTATATTCACCACTTGCAGGGCTTTTGTGTTAAATGTAACTGATTATTTCCTAGTTCTCTCTAGGTTGCCTATACCCCCATAAAGTTTATTTTTTCCTAGACTGTCATGTTTGATATTCTCTTTCTTCATCCTGTGTGCATAGGATTCCTTTAAGTGTCTTCTGCAATGCTGGCTTGGCAGTCATGCATTCTTTACAGTGACTTGTCTTGGAACAACTTTATTTCTCCTGCAATTTTAAATGATAACTTTGATGGACATAATAAACTTGATTGGCAATCATTTACTTTCAGGGATTAAAACTTATCCCTCCATCCATTCCTAGCTTTCAGGGTGTGTGCTGAGAGCTCTGATGTAATTCTGATGGATTTTCCTTTGTAAGTGATTTGATGTCTTTCTCTTTTAATATTGTATCTTTGTTCTGTAATATTGCCATTTTAATTATTGTGTGTATGGGAAAGTTCTTTTCTGATGGTGTCTATTTGGTTATACTACATGCCTCTTGTGGTTAGATGTCCACTTCTTTCCCAAGTTTTGTGAAATTTTCCACTGCAATTTCACTGTATAAGTTTTCTATGCATTCAAATTTTATCTCAATAACTTCTTCTACCGCATTGATTTTTAGGTTTGGTCTCTTGATCATGTAACAAAGTTCTTGAAAATCGTGGTCGTGTTATATTTTTCTTTGTTGATATCTTAATGTAGTATTTCCTCAATCTGTCCCTCTATCTCTGATACTTTACCATGTTTTATCTAGTCTACCAGTGATGCTTTCCATTCTGTATTTTATTTGGCTTATTGAGTTCTTCATTTCCAAAATGTCTGTTTCTCCCTCTAGTTTTTTGGAAAGTCTCAATATCCTGGCTTAACTTCTCATCCATTTTGCTGATTTTTGTCTTCCACATTGGTGTCTTTGTGATCTAGGTGCTGTACTGATTTTCTTCTGATTGGAGATATGTGCATCTCTAGGGGCAGTACCTCTTCCAATTTAAGTTAGGGTGCTACTTAGTGAGAGCTTTCACTGTGATCAGGGTCTCTAATGTCACTCACAAGGAGAAAGGCAAACAATTATAACAAGCACAACACCCTACAAGACCAGATATGGAAATACACTTAAAATCATTGTAGTATACCTCAAGTAATAGAGTGAAGCTCTGTGCTCTCTAAGACCCTAGGTTTGATCCCCAGCATTGCAAGTGTGGGAGAGGGCATGGCAGTGCATTATTAAAACAATCTGGAAATAAGTAGCCATCAAAAACCTTATGAGAGTCACTGCCTATTGGATTCAACATGGTGGCCACTAAGAAAAACAGTTGCACCACTAAAGGTCACTGGTAAAGAATAGCAATAATAATGCAGAGGAAGATGTGCAGTTACAAAACATTTAAAGTGAAGGCAAAAATACTATGTATTTTGAAGTAATAATAGGGGACCAACAAAGGCCAGAAAGGAAGATGCTTCAAGGATGAAGACAAAGAAAATAAAAAGAAGTTCTAGAAAAGAAATGAATGTGAAGAAGAGGAAAAGAAAATAGCTAAAGATAATACAGACTACATGACAAAGGAAAAGATAAGTAAACCAAATTAGGTAAATGTAAGTAGAACAATAAGAATTAGTAGGTCTAGGACTTAAAGTATGTAAATAGAAAAAGAGAGATATATAGGCAGAAAAAGATGTGCAAACAAAAACAAGATTAAAATTCCATTAGAAAAAAAGGAAAAAGAGGAAATGCATCTCAACAATGAAATAGGGAAATAATAGAAAGACGTGAAAAAAATGGTCTCCAAAACTGATTTGTTCCCCTACCACACCAGCAACTCTGGGAGATGAGTCATGGAGATCTTGAGCCCCAGGTCAGATGCATCCCATGTAATTGATCTTGTCTCCAGCAAAATACTGTATCCAGGCAAAACATAAGAAAAAGTTTATGTTTCCTGCACAATGGCACAGGACATACCCCATGCAATCACCTGGGTTCAGTCTCCACCGCAGCAGGAATTTACAAAAAAAAAAAAAAAAAAAAGAAGAAGAAGAAGAAGAAAAAGTATTGGAGGAGGTTTTTTGTGTGGTCTCTAATATGAGAGTCTATCAGGTATAGGTGGTCATCTTTGATTATGGAGTCTTTCTATCTGATCATGGTTTAGAGTTGACAGTCTTTTTAGTTCCCCTCAGGCCATGGAGCTGTCTCTACTGCTCAGAGATTGGAAACTGCTTCAGAGGAAATTTTTTGAAGCCTCTTGTTGCCTGAGTCTCTCAGTATGTCAGCATAGTAATTCTCTCCTCACTGCAACTGCCTGCTAAGACTGTGTAGTATGTAGCAGTGGTGGTAGATCACACAAGGCTCTCCACAGATGATCATTTTTTGTTTTCAGGTCCCCTATGATAGGGGCCTGGAATTTATCTCAGTTGGTAGAGTGCTGCTCTGCAGTCTCTGAGGTCCCAGGTTTGATCCCCAGCACTGCTAACATGGGAGAAGGACATGGCAATCCACTCCCAAGGCAATCTCAGAAAAATTGACCATTGAAAATCCTGAATGGTAGCTATGAGTTGGACAAAACTCGATGGCACCAAACAGCAATAACAACATGGTAGGTCAGTCTCATGGAATAAGTTTCTTTAAAAGGTGGTTCTGGGTCATGGCACTCTGGCCCATGGATCATGGATAAAATAGTCAGTTCTCCAATGTTGAACCCACAGTCAGGAAGAGCCACTGTCTCACTAAACCACTGGAAGAGTTCAAAGACTTCAAGGATGATGGGCTTTTCCCATGGAACTGCCAGTCTGATCGCCAAGGGCTGTCTGGCTTACCTCTTTGGATAAAGCCTCTATTTTTCCAACCCCAAAAGAAGCCAGTGCTGAGGTGTAGTTTGGTCATTAGAATGTAGCTCTACACCCTCTGAGTCCCTGGGTTTGGTCCAAGCACCTTAAAAATGGGTGATTTTCCTTACATGGTAACCCACTCCCAAAGCAATCCTGAAAAAATCAGCCATTGAAAACCCTGAGAATAGCAGAGAAGCACTGACAGTAGTGCTCACCATGGCACAGGGTCAGGTAGTGTTTCTTACTGTTGTACATTGGGTTGCTGTGAGTCAGATTTGATGGGATGACACCTAGCAATAACAATAAGGGGAGCCCATAGCTAGAGGTGCATCCTTCCAAGAACCTCTTAGTACTGTGCTTCATTCTGCCAACTGAGACCATCTTACAATCTACCCTGAGGGTTCTATGATTTTTCAGACCTTCTTTCTTTGGAGAGGAATCCATTTTTGCTATTGTAACTCCTTTGTTTTACCACATAACTATAAGGTTGCCTTTAGTCATCCATCTTCCCTATGGACTATCTTCAGTGGACTCAAGGTATAAGTACATTCAAGATTAAGAACAAACTTACATAAGGAATTATTTGGATGCTCTGAGCAACACAATATTTTAAATTCTATAAACTCACCATAATGTACTTAAGAGTGAACTTTTAAATTTAAAAATACCTCATCAGGTATTTTCATATCTAAACAGTAGCCTCATTTGGGGAAATTTCTCCAACATTATTCATTGTTTTTGGATTGTATTTCATTTGATCTATTCTTTCTTTTTGCTACTTCTTTGGTGCCTTAAAATACTCAAAATTTATATTTTGCACGTAGAACATTCACTCCATTATTTCTGTGAATATTTTAGAAATATTACTGTAGTCAAGAATGGTGGCTAATGCCTGTAATCTCAGCAATTTGGGAGGCAGAGGAAGGAGAATTTCAACCTCAAGGGCAGAGGCAACCTGTGTAATTTTGGATATCCTGATTCAAAATAACATGTAAAAAAGGGGGCTGGAGATGTGGCACTGTATTAGAGTACTTGCAGTAGCATGCAGGAGACCTTGGGTTTAACTACCCAGTACCTCACAGCACCTTACAAATGCACCTTACAAATACATTCATATATATATATTTTTTTATATGGATTTTTAAGTCTGATTAATATTCTCTAAAATTGTCTTTAATTGTTTATCGACGTGACATACTTCTTGAATTGGGATTTTAATTTGTTGTATTCAGTAGAAGGCTTTTTTTTTTCATGTTCTCCACAGTTTAAAGATTTATTCCCTTCCATGCATCCTTGTTGTCTAGCAGGTTTTTTTTTGTCCTTAACACCCTGACAAAACTGCATTAAGGAAATAGGAAGTATTTGAAATCTCAATACAGTCTTGAAAATGCTAGACCAAACCCAGACTAACTCAAAACTTGGATCCTATATTTTAATTCCATGGCTCTTGGGCCTCTCACTCCAAAGTGTTTACTCTAAGGTTGCATGACTCTCCACGTTCTGACAGAAATCGTAGGTATCCTGACAACTTCAGTATTGCTCATCTATGGAACATCATTTTCCCATACACATTCTACAAACAGCAGGAAGGCATTTGCATTGCCAAAGGGCAATAAACAGAATTTCCAACACCAAAGTATGAATTGAATACAAAAATATACACCAAAGAATTGCTTAATGTCATTACTTAATGGAAAATGTGTCAGTTGTCTCAAAATATCTGTGGTGGAGCACAAGAGGAATCTTATATCCATCACATTTGTAGGTCAGTTTGCCCAAATGTCAGAGTTTTACATCACAACTATCCACAAAATCTTCAACATAAATCAGTCAACAAACTATATTATCAGTCATACCAAACACTCCAATGGCCTTGCAACTACTAGAGCCCCAAAATACCACCACAAAAACTTAGTGACAGCTGCCTATATAAACCACAATATATGAAAATCATTCCTATCAGGAAGTAAGAGAATAAAATGCCTGTCATGTGTCTCTATTCTTTGTTTTTTCTGTGTTATATGAGCACGGCCATCATTACCTAGGTTCGTGTCCCAGGGCTAGTGTAAAAAATAACCAGGAAGTAAGTGGGTTGCAACACAATAAATTAATTCTACAGTCATTATGGATCACAAGAGTTGAAAATCCAGCTTTCACTGGCCTCCAGCATCCTCTGAGCTAAGGACAGTATCTCTCTTGTCTCTTCTCAGCCAGTAGAGGACACCCTCAATCTCAGCAATCCTAGCATTTCAGCTGCACCACTAGATTCCCAATGGAGAATAGGACTGCAATCATATCAGATTAGGGCCAGTTTATTAACCTCATCAAACTTGGTTATCACTGCAGATGTCCTATTTCCAAAGAGACCATATTCCTATGTACCATCTGTGAGGAATTTGGTATGTCCTTCAGAGAGATGGTTCTGAGGTTTCACTCAGCTGGTAGAGTGCTGCTGTGTGCTCCCTGAGTCCTTGGGTTCAATTACCCAGCACTGTAAAAATGGGAGAAGGACTGGGAAGCCCAGACCTGAAATAATCCCAGAATAATGAGCCATTGAAAAGCTTATGAATACCAGAGAAGCACTGACATAGTGCCGGGTATGGCACAGTGTCAGGGAGTGATCTTTTTTTTTTTCTGTTGTACATAGCATCACTATGAAACAGACCCAACTGGGAAGAATCTAACAAAATAACATGAAAGAGACAAAAATTCAATGAATAATAATAGACTTTCTTTGAGTTTTAGGGCTGGGCTTGAAGTTGGATAAGCATAAACTTACCTGGTAGTTGCAGAAATTAAAACTTTCTTCCAAGACACAGTTTCCTGCATATGTATTGGATGCATATTGTAATGAGGTAGTCAGTAGACATATAAAAACTTAACATTTATTATTAAGTTCATGGAAACCAATAGACCTGAAGTTTTAGTATCTGAGCATGTTAGTAATATAAGAATTATAACTGAAGTTTCATCATTCGTTATTTCATAAAAAGTCTTTGAAACTTATTGTTTACTTCATACTCATAGCTCTTCTCTAGACTGGCTCCACTCGAAGAGAACATGAGTGACATGCATCCTCTTGCTATCTGATTAGAAATGTGTTTATCTTACACCAAAACCTATTTTCAAAGTTGCATTGGCTTTATAGAAAAATTGTGCAGAAACACAGATACTTACCATGTGCCGTATGCAATCCTGCATCTACCTGCCTTCCTCTAGTAATAACCTGCTTTCCTGTGGCACATGGCACAATTCAAAATCCAATATTGGTACATCAGTAGTAATTGAATTGTAACATTTACAGTAAGATCCACATGATGTTTGTACATTACATGGGTTTTAGCAAATATATACCTTTATGCACCATAAAAAACAGTTTCATTTTCTTAAAACCCTTTGTGCTACAGAACAAAAGAAGTCTGACAAGGAAAAGGGTGTTCTAAATGTTTGAGGTGTTAGAAAATGTAGACAGGATTCTCATCCATTTTCTTGTAACTTAAGGGATAAAGACCAGGGCACTCAATTAGTTGCATGTTTTATTAAGCCATAAATATGGGAGAAACAAATGCTACGAATGATCAAGACAATAAGTACATCCATACAGTAGGCACTGGTTAAAGAAAATAGCAACAGTTAAGAGAGCCAAAGTTCAAAAAATAATTAGAAATCTTGGTTTCTCTATTGATATTCAATTTCAGATTTGAAATTCTGAATACAGCATATTTAATGGTCCCACCAGACATGGGGAATGACAAGAGTTGTGGGTGCTTCTGGATGTGTAATTCATATTCAGACTTTTGTGTGTAATACCAGAAAAATTCTATGGCTGGCCTGAATATAGGATGTGTGAGGCTGCACCTCAGTCTTGTACTTTGAAAGGCATGATGCCATAAATATTGGAAATTACTTCATTATCATGGGAAACATTTGACCCTTTCATCTTTTACCTAATACAGCATATTCTGGTGTAATGAGTTTGCATCCTATTGAATGCCTTTCATGCCAATAGTTGGTCGACAAAGGCTTAGAACAAGTATGCTCAGAAGAGTTCTTCACTGGGCCCTTGCTATTTGTGATCTTTCATTAAGTCATATACTCTGGGGCTATGGAGAAAGATTCTCAAACATGTTTTTCCACTTGTGTTTTTCACCTGGATGCAGGACCTCAGATGCAGAACCCTAGGGCATAAAGTTTTCCTGGCTAGGCTGTAAGATGTTGGGATATTAGATTAGTCACAACAATAAAGAATGAAATTAGTCACATACAATCTCACAAACACATGATATGCCTAGTCTCCAAGCCTGATGCTGCAGTTTCCATCTCCACCAAGAGATGGAATGTATATTTGAATGTACATCTATGATGTTCTCTTCTGTATGTTTTGCAATAACAAAATACAGCGTGTTCAAAGATGAAGATGTGATTGGTGCATCCCTCCCTTATATCAATGGAGATGCCAACAGCATGAGTGCAGGCAATAAATACAATTATGTAAAGAAAGTATGTTTTTCCTTTATTCATTGCCTGCATAACTCTCAGGATGGGAAATTCCTACAGCATCCTTATACGCAACCATCCAATATTCTCATTGTCTCACACACTGCACTCTGACACTTATATCTTCAGGATTATTCCTAAGTAGTTGTGTGTTTTCCTGCTGACTAATATTTTTACCTCAAAGGTGAAGGTAGCATTTTGCTTGTCTGCTTTCCCTCTTCCCTATTCCAGAGTGAAATATCTCCAGTGACTCCACCACCCATGTTATTACATCCTGGGTAGTCCTTGTCAGTGTTCCAGTGATGGTTTAGAAACTATCCAATCAGTTGGGCAAATATCTGTACTCAAAGGGTAAAGCAAACTTTCCTTCCCCAACTTCAAGTTTCCATTATGTCTTTTTTAAAATTTTTATATAATATGTAATATTTAATTCCTATATATTTTATATTATATTAATTCCTATATATTATATTACAAATATTACATATATGCTATTTGTTCAATATATGTGTGTGGATGTGCATATATACTGTTGCTCAGTTGTTCAACCCTGTGAGTGAGTAATTCAGAAAACCATCTTAAAGGAAGAAATATTTGTCTCTTATTTTGAAAGTTTTGACGATGTGATTACTTAGTCCTCTCTCTTTATACATGAGAGAAGGATAACATCAATGTAGTGGGAATATATGGCAGAAGGAGGTTTCTCAACTCAAAGTCACTGAAAACTCACAGAAACTGTGGAAAAACCATCATTTTTTGAAGGAACTACCTAGTGATCTACTACTTCTCCTTGTACCCACTTCTGGCTACTCCATTAGACTGTGAACTCTTCAACAGGTTAATATGGTTGCTGAGGTTTTTGTCTTCATGATTGATTGCACCCTCAATCTCCCCAGTCTATGTTCTTTTGCCCTGGATACCAGTCTTCAATAGGTTATCATGTGAGGACTTTTCCTATTCTAACCATTAGTGATCAGGCTGAGCTCGGATTTTGTCTGAAAATTTATTTTAATGGATAAGAGTTTAGATCAACTTGCTTGCTTTCGATGTGAGAGCATGTAGACTGTGCACACTGTGATAACTCCCACTATGGTTGTGGACCCCATATTAGATGATGGGATTTTCTTCAGACACTTCTAATATTGGCCCTTTTATGTGAAAATGATTTAGATATTGATGCTGAAATCATGGTGAAGAGTCTGCAGTTCTTATTCTCTGATTAGCCACGCGCATTTTCTGGTGTTTCACAGACAGAGGCAAATTCTGGGATAACAGCCTCACCTCTGCAAGAGTCACACACAACTTGTGGACAATATGAAATGTGGCACAGTGTGAGTGAAAACATCACAGGCACCCTTGGAGTTGTGGTATCAAAAATGCTGTTATTTCTCTCATTTTTCACTGTGAGGTGTTTGTCCATGATCAGAACTCTGGGATCCAACCACCAGTACTATTATGATATGCTGACCTTGGCATTGGCTGTTTCTTGAAAGCTTCTTTCATTCTCTTGTTCAATTTAAAGAATCTGCCAATGTTAGAACAGGTGTAGATGAGGCTTAGGGCTGAGCACAGCTTCTCTCAACCAGGTTGGGAGTGGGCTTAATAAAATACATCTGCCGAAAGTGCACGAGATTCCATAGTGTATCGTCAGGGATACAAAAATATGAGATGTTTTAAAAGGAAAAACCGAAACTGGTATAATAATAACAGCAAAGAAAATGGTTCAGACAAATGATAAGTTTAAATACCAGGAAAAAATAGAGAAAACATAAAAAAGGATACTTCAACATTTTTAGATGGAAGAAAGAAAATTAAATCAGAAGAAATATTTTTGTCTAAGTGCAGTGGCACATACCTGTAATCTCAGCAATTTCAGAGGAAAAGGCAAGAGAAGGGCGAGGTTGAAGCATAGGGAACCAGCATAATTTAATTAGACCTGATACAAAATAAAATATAAAAAGGGCAGATGTAGTCCACTAGTAGTACATGTGCAAAGTATGTACTGTCTTGCATTCAATCTCCAAGGAAAAAATAGAAGGAAAGAAAAAAGTAAAAAGAAAGATTTTTTTCAAGAACTCTTTATTATTGGAAATTTTTAATGTACACCTTAATGTGATTCATTCTGATATGCTTTTCATTGTGACATTTCCATATATGCATTTTGTTGTACATTATTCATATAGGTTCCCCCTTACCCTTTGTACGCTTCCGCCCATCCCATCCCCTCCACCCCCATCAAAGACTTCTCTATCATTTACTTGTCTTTTTTTATTGGACATTTATCATGTACACCTTAATGTGATTCATTCTGACATGCTTTTCATTGTGGCATTTACATATATATATATATATATATATATATATATATATATATATATATATATATATATATATATA
>VMDO01040233.1:0-12077 GCA_007922755.1 Pedetes capensis | reverse complement strand
GATCTCCAGCTTCGTTTCTGTCACCAAGACCATATTTTCCAACTACTAAGCCTTCTTGTTTGTTTCCAACCTTTGCATTCCAGTCACCAGTGATTATCAGTATGTCTTGATTGCATGTTTGATCTATTTCAGATTGCAGAAGCTGATAGAAGTCTTCCCTTTCTTCATTTGTGGCCTTAGTGGTGGGTGCATAAATTTGAATAATCATCATATTATCTGGCCTTCCTTGTAGACATATGGATATTATTCTAACACTGACAACATTACATTTCATGACAGATCTTGAAATGTCTTTTTTCATGATGAATGCAACTCCATTTCTCTTTAGTTTATCATTCCCAGCATAGTAGACCATATGATTGTCTGACTCAAAATGGCCTATGCCGGTCCATTTTAGCTCACTGATGCCTAGAATGTCAATGTTTATGTGCTCCATTTCTCTTTTAATGATTTCTAATTTTCCTAGATTCATACTATGTACATTCCATGTTCCAATTATTAATGGATGTTTACAGTTGTTTCTCCTCATTTTGAGTCATGCCACATCAGCAAATGGAGGTCCCTGGGGCTTTACTCCATTTCTGTCATCACGGTAGACTCTACTTTGAAGAGGCAACTCTTCCCCAGTAGTCTTTTGAGTACCTTCCAACCTGGGGGCCTCATTTTCTGGCACTATATCTGACAGTGTCTCTTTGCTATCCATAGGGTTTTCAATGGCTAGTTGTTTTGGGAGTGGCTCACCAGGTCCTACTCCCTAGTCTGTCTTAGTCTGGAAGCTCAGCTTAAAACCTGTCCACCATGGGTAACCTTGCTCATGTCGAGGTTACAGTGGCAGCGCTCTCAGCCTCATCACAACATGCAAGCCCCCACAGTGCGGCAAACTGACAGACGTGTGCGGGGAGCGCTTCTAGAGAAAATCTAAAAGCCTTTATGTTATCTACAATCTGTTTGCCCCTATTCTAAACTAGAGGCCTCCAGAAAGCATATCTTTTTCTTTTAGTGTTGTGAAACCAAAGATGAGACCAGGGCTGAGCATCAACAACACAAGTTCATTCAGCAGCCAATGAATGGAGAAGCAGGAGTCCAGGTTTGAAAATTTGATTTTCAAATTCTCAACCCATTGCAAGAAAAGTCATAGATATAGGGTAAAAGAAACAAGGGGTAGGGATAGCTAATGACAAGGAGGAATATTCATGTATTTCCTCAGTATCAGTGGAGATTTTCTGGGAATTTGGGAGCCACCTCCTTTTTGTTTCTTTGTGGTCTCTGTTAGCTGTTACCATGGCACATGTCAACAGTCCTGGTGCTAGGAATGAGTATCATTTAGCATGTGATGGTATGGTAATGGGGTATGAGGCCTTTTAGAAGTTGTTTAAGTGGCCACCTTAAATCTGGTTAGTTTTGGCTACTTCAGGAATCCCCAACTCTTGGGCCATGGACCTCTAAGGAACTGGGCCACACAGTGGGCTGTGAGTGGCTGGATGAGCTAGTGAAGCTTCATCTGTATTTAGAGCCACTCACCACTGGCTCATATCCTGAAACCATCAGCTCCATCCCTACCCCCAAAATGTGGCAAAATTGTCTTCCATGAAATTACTCCCTGGAGCTAGCTAGCTTCTAGCCCACCTGAAGGGAAATTTTGGGGCCTCAGATATCCTGGCCTCAAAGATAAACAAGATTAGTATGGGGCAGAAATTCAGCTAGGCCCAGCAGGCAGTGCACTGGGGAACATTTAAGTTAGGACCAGAATTCATCTATAGCCTACAGCCACATTGGGGCATTAGTGGAAATACATTTTCCATTCTTCCCTTGCTAGTTTCTCATAAAATTCCTATAAATCTTTCCAACTTCCTCCAAAAACCACACTTATGTGCTAAATGCTATTCAAAACACTGCTCATGTATGAATGCTTTTATGTTCAATTCTCATAGCAACTCTGTGAGGGACATAGTGCCTATCTCACTTTATAGATGAGGAAATTAAAGCATAGAGAAGTTATATACCTTACTCAAGTTCACACAGATTCCAAGTACCGGGATTAAGATTGAAACTCGGGCATTCTGTCTGCTGAATCTCTTAATCACTATGTGATATTATCTCTATCCTTTTCTTTTACACTCAGGCTTTGACTGAGGTTCTTACTCTTTCAGAGAGAAAATGAAGGCATAAATAACATTATCTTCCTGACTTCCATTTACTCAATACTAATAAACAACTCTTCCCCTCCAGGCTCAGAAGGAGAAATGCTCTTTTTCCCATCCCAGGTAAATGCTTCTCCCTGGGCTGTATATAAATCCCAGTCTTTCTTGGGAGACTGGTCCCATCAGTTATTCACTATCCTCAAGTTCTTCCTCTCATTAGCTCTTTCCAGACTTGGAAATCCCCAAAGCCTTATTATGCCATCCCGCATGAAATAGACTGACTTCATGGGAACTGATACATCATACAACCTTGAGACAAAGCATCCCACTGTATTAATTTATGGTTACAAGTAAAACTCCCAAGGAAACCAGGCAGCCATTACTGTTCCTCTGAGATAAAGCTTAAGTCTCTTTTCCTCCAGGACACCTTTTCTGCTTTGTTTTACTTTTTCCTTTCACACTAAGTATATGCTACTGTGTGTTGTCATTATTTATTATTGTTCTATCATCCAACTAGCTTGAAGATCCCTTGAGAACAGAAATTATGTTCAATCTTGATTTATATGTCTGGCCCAGCATCTTGCACATGGCAACTGCACATTAAAAAAATTATTTTGAACCTTTTAGCATTTTTTCATTCAACAAACATTTATTGAGTTGCTACTATATGTTAGGCATTGTCATAGACCTTGAGGAACTTGCACTGTATAAAACAGAGGATGAATCTGATTTTATTGTGCTTATGTTCCAGCAGCAGGAGATGAATGACTAGGGAAAAAAATATGTTAGGTTATGGCAAGTGCTGTAAAAAATAATGCAGAAGGCATTGTCAGGGACTTGAGAAATATTATTTTACAGAATAGGGTTAGAGACAGCTCTGATAAGGTGACTTTTGAATGTTGACCTGAATGAAGTGAAGGAGACTGAGGATGGCTTTGTCAGCATCAATATTTGTGATGCATAGGATATCTGACACCGCTAACCAGCTACATATTTTTGGGCTTATTATATTGTTTTTAAAAGTCTAAACCAGGCATAGTGGTGCACACCTATAATCCCAACACACAGGAAGCTGAAGCAGGAGGATCAGCATGAGTTTGATGCCAGCCTGGGCTATGCAGTGAGATTCTGCTCCCCTCCCAGAAAAAAAATGTCAGAAAACCTGGGAAAATTTTATAGTAAAATAAAATTTTACTATATGAAAAAAAGGAAGACCCTCAACTAGAGGGATTGACACAGTGGCTGCCACAATGGGCTTAAACATAAAAAAGATCATGTGCCTGGCACAGAATCGAGGAATGTTTCGTTCTGTTTTACATAGGGTTACTATGGGTCAGACCCAACTCGATGGCACCTAACAACAACAACTACCTAAATTGTGTCATAAACATTTTACTTTATCACATCTCTTTATCTCTCTGTCCTCTATTGGTCCAGTTTTTGATACATTTCAAAATAAATTGAAAACATCAGTATACTTCTTCTGAGTACTGCAGCATGCCTATCAGTTTCTTTTTTTTTTCAGTTTTACCTTTCATTTAAGCAAAATAAAATGCACAAATATTAGTGCACATTTTCTGAAAAAAATTTTTTTACACTACTAGGGGGCTGAACCCAGGAACTTCAGCACACATTTTTCATATGCACTACCACTGAGTTGCACTTGCAGCCCCTTTTTTTATTTTTTAAATTGAGACAGGGTCTCACTGAGTTATGCAGGCTACCTCTGGCTTCCAACCTGCTATCCTCCTGCCTCCACCTCCCGAGTTGCTGGGATTACAGGGGTGCACCATTGCACCCGGCCAATATTTGCTGATTTTTGACAAATGCATACACTTGTATGGCCCAGATCCCTACTGTGCTATAGGACATTGTCATTATCCCCAAAACTTACCTCATGTTCCATCCCATCTACCCCCTGGGCCCACTCCCCTATAGGCAACCACTGTTGTATGTGTGAACATTGTTCTATTACCCCTAGATTAATTTTGGCTGTTCTAGAACTTTCTGAATGGAATCATACAGTATTTTCTCTTTTGGGGCAAAGCTTCTGTCATTCATCATGACATTTTTGAGACTCATTCAGGGTATTGCATCTATTTGTAGCTTGACTACATACAAAACTCTGGTCCAGTTGTTCTCAATCAAGGGTAATTTTGTCCCAGACAACATTAAAAATGTCTGGAGACATTTTTGGTTGTTGCCATTCAGGAGTTGCCACCAGCATCTAGTGGTTAGGGGCAAGAGATACTGCTAAATATTTCATAATGCACAGGACAGGCTTCCTTCCCTCCAAAACCAGGACCACCTCCCCTGTCCTGGACTTCACTGTGAAGAATCATCCAGCTCTGTCAATAGCACTGAGCCAGCTATAATTTATCAACTATGGCAATAAAGATGGATCTTTGCTTAATTTTAGGCTTCTGGAGTTTTTTTTATGTTTTTAAAAAGAGGACAATATTTTAACAACAAAAAAATTTTTTTTGACAATGCTGGGAATCAAATGCAGAGCCTTGAGGCTGCTAGATAAGCATTCTACCACTGAGCTACACCCACAGTCCCTAAATAATTTTTCTTTAATGATGGAAAATTCAATCACCAATAGCAGACACATGTATGTGCCTTTCCTGGGACACATCAAATCCTATTGCATTCAGGTTTCTTGAAAAAGTCAGGCTGGGCCAAAACTACACTGGTCTTTATAGATGACTGAGGAGATATAAGATCACCTTTTCTTTTCTTTTTTTAATAGCCCTATGAGCATGGGAGTAGCTGAAGTGGCCACTTGATTTAGAAAAGGGTCTGGATGTTTCCTAATTTTGTTTGTTCCCTTTCAGAGCAATAATCCAAGAACAGATTCAGGGCTGGGTGGAGAGTGGGTAGAAGTGGCAGGCACTTAGAAATGTTCTGTTGCATTTTTCAAATGAAAGTCATTGACTATGATACAGAGAAAATGAGATTCACAGGCATGTATTGGAGAAAAGTTACATTGTCTCATAAATTTAATGGCTATTGTTTTGAATTACCTGATACCTTTTTCTGCTATCAAGAGATTGTCCTGAGGCTGCATTTCTTGTTTCAATGGGAGCCATCATTAGCATTCAGATAGCTTCCAGGTACCTAGGAAAGTGGGAGAACACCAGAGCGGAACATTGCTCTTAAAAATCAGCTGCTGTAGTTGGGTTAGGGATTGGCAGGCGGTGTGGAGGAAAAGGAGGCTGAAAATGGCTCCTGCAGTTCCGTCACCATGAAGAAGCCACATGGGTCTCTGAAGACATTGGAAGGATTTCTTCAAACGGGTTCCACACCCTACCCAAGCCCTCAATCCAGTCACAAAGACCTGAGGCCCACTTCACACTAGGTGCCCAGAGGTGGGGGCCCAGGGCTGATGTCACACTGGATGTTCTCTAGTTTGGATAAAACTAGAGGGAACATGTGCCCATTCTCTCTTCTCCCACAACCTCTCTCTCTCTTTTTCTCTCTGCTCCTCTGTTCTTCTTTCTCCATTGACCACATGCATGCCTCAGGCCAGCCATCTTCTCTGGCTGTCCAAGGCAACTTTCCTTCTAAAAGCCTGCTTACCTCTCCTGTTCCCTGGCTTCTTTACCTCTCCCTGCGGAAGAGAGACAGCCTTACACCTATTCACATGGGGAATGCAGGTTTTTCCAAGTTTCTTTGCAGATATGCCTAAGCTTGTTCAGGTGCCTCGGTTTTCCCTGTAATTATTCCTTAAAGGTGTACTATCTTTAATAAGCCTATTCTATACTATAATTTCTGTATGGGGTATTAAAGTCTTTTGTATGCCGAATACAAGATTTTGCTGCCAATTTCCTGACCTGTGCTTCAGACACACCTACTGGCATTACCTGTGTCTCCCCAACAACATGGACACTTCCCATTTACCCCACGTTTATTATCCTCATCCATGCATTACTATTTTAACTATTTCAACTTATTATCTTAACTATATGAGCAATATTAATA
Organism: Pedetes capensis; assembly: GCA_007922755.1. Lineage (NCBI taxonomy): Eukaryota > Metazoa > Chordata > Mammalia > Rodentia > Pedetidae > Pedetes > Pedetes capensis. The sequence goes on along the minus strand of VMDO01040233.1, from coordinate 5,952 downwards.
AAATCATGAGTTTTTGACCTCTATCTTCTGCCCCATTAGATTTCAGTTACAGGGTTTTTAAGGATCAATATGATTTAAATAATTTATTTATAAGTAAATATGCTATGATTTGACTGTATCCCCCCAAAGTTCAGGTGTTGGAAATTTAACCCCTAAATTCACATGTACATGATTTGGAGGTGGAGACTTTAGGAGGTAATTAGGATTTGGTGAGCTCCTGAGGGTGAGAGGACATTAGTGACTTAATAACAAGAGGAAGAGTGATGTAGGCTCGCCTTCCTGCCTGCTAGGTTTCACCATGAGATGACCTCCGCCATCTTATGATCTAGCAAGAGAGCCCTTACCAGATGCTGGCACCATGCTCTTGGACTTCTCAGTCTTCAGAACGGTGAGCTATATAAACTTTTATTATTTGTAAATTAGTCTGTAGTAATCATTTATGGAAAATGGCCTAAAATAGAAAATATAATGGTATGTAAAATACATAGGGAAAGAAATAGATTTAACAAAAAAAAAAAAACATTAAATGTACTTAACAGTTACATTCACATTGATAAAAAGTGCTTTTTCATAAATCAAAGTTCTGTCAGCTGGTACCTTTCAAGGCCTTTTTTTTGTTATTTGTTATTATTATTATTATTATTATTTTTGAAATGGGGTCTCACAGCCTAGGCTGACCTGGAACTCTCTATATGTGGCCTAGGCTGGCCTTGAACTTGCAATCAACCTGCCTCAGCTTCTTGGGTGCTGGTGTTACAGGTATATAGCACAAAAACCAGCTTCCTGATTCAATGAGGAACCACAGAATCAGCTGTTGTTCATTGACATGCCTTGGAGCTTAAGAAAAATTTTAAACTATACATTCTCGTATTTATGTAGTGCAATATAATGTTTTAATACATGGATACAATGTGTAATGACCAAACCTGAGTAACAAGCATATCTATTACTTTTAAGAATGATCATTTCTTTCTTGTGGAATCTCCTTAAGCCAGATATATTTATTTTCACCACAATTAACTTCTTACTCTGAGTGGTTCAGGTGATATTTTCTTCACAAAGTCTTTAAAAAATGTCACAAACCAGTCATAAGTTCTTGGTGAGAATGTCGCTTCTCTACTACACAATAGCATTATATTAATTTGTTAGTGCTGCTGTAACAAAGTATCACAAACTGAGTGGTTTAAATAACAAAAATTTATTGTTTCATAGTTCTGAAGACTGAAGTCCAGGATCAAAGTGTTAGTACTTGTTTGTTCCTTCTGTGGGCTCTGAGGGGGAATCTGTTCCATGCCTGACACTTAGCTTTTCTTCATGTTTATGTGGTCGCTTCTTATATATGTCTCCAAAAGTCATTCTCTCCCTCTCTCTCCCTCTCTTGCCTTCTCTCTCCCTCTCCACTCCCCTCTCTCCAGGGTCTCACCATGAAGCCCAGGCTGGTCTCAAACTCTCAGTCCTCCCTCAGCCTTGTGAGTACTAGTATTACTTGTGTGGGCCAGCACATCCAGCCTAATTGCTCCTTTTTATTAGGGCATCAGATGTATTAGATTAGGGCCCAACAAAATGACTTCATTTTAACTTGATTATGTCTGGGTTAGTCAGACTTTTTGCATTGCTATGACCAAGTGCCTGAGAAAAGCAACTTAAAGGCAGAAAAATTTATTTTGGATCATGGTTTCCAACCATTCCATCCATTATGGTGGGGAAGACATGGCAGAGCAGATCACATCATGGCAAAGATGTTGTTGTTGGGTGTTGTTGAGTTGACTCATAGAAACCCTCATAGAACTTTCCATGGCTGATTGTGTTTGGGATTGTTTTGGGAGTGGGTTGCCACGTCCTTCTCCTGTTTTTGTGGTGCTGGGAATAGAACCCAGAGCCTCAGATGTGCAGAGTGGCACTCTGCCAACTGAGCTAATCCCCAACACTGGCTTTCTCCTTTTCTCCCTTTTATTTTGTCTAATCTCCCACCCTATGGGGATGGTGCTGCCCACATTCAGTGTGGATCTTGCCTTCTCAGTTAATCCTCTCTACAAATGCCCTCATAGACACACCCAGAGGTATGCCTCACCAATCTCCTAGGCGATTCTAAATCCAGTCAAGTTGACAACAGAAGATTGACTAGCATACTCTGTAAAGATCTGATTTCCAAATAAGGTCACATGCTGAATTATTGGGGCTAGGACTTCAGCATATGAATTTAGGAAGGACACAATCCAAATTGTAACAAGTGTCATTTTCTAAACTTCCAGAGAATTCTTTATTTATTTATTTTTTTCCGGTACTTGGGGTTGAACCCAGGACCTCGCACTTGCATGTTTTGCAAGTGCTAGATCACTGAGCTGTAACTCCAGCCTTTTTTTTTTTTTTTAACTTTTTTTTGAGTCAGGGTCTTGTTAAATTACATAGACTGCCTCTGGTCTTGAACTTGTGATCCTCCTGCCTCCACCTCCCGAGCCACTGGGATTACAGGCGTGCGCCACCGTGCCCAGCTAACTTCCAGAAAATTCTTATAGACCCCAATGCCTATTCCCACCAAATACCATCATTAGCCTAAAACACAGATTTTCACACAAGCATGTAAGAAAAGGAATTTATTTGAATAAAAGTGAGGCTAGCTGCCGGGTGTGGTGGCGCATGTCTGTAATCCCAGCAATTTGGGAGGCAGAGGCAGTAGGATAGTAAGTTCAAAACCAGAGGCAGTCTGCATAATTTAGTGAGACTCTGTCTCAAAAAGTTAAGAAATGGGTTGGGGTTGCAGCTCAGTGGTACAGCACTTGCAAAGCATGCTGGTGTGAGGCCCTAGGTTTAACTTGCAGTATGGAGGAAAAAAAAAAAGGCTAGCCCACTGGAGAAAAACAAAGATTCTATTTGATAAGAATAAGTGCTTCTGAAATGACATTTGAAAAGTCTGATCTTATAGAATCATAACAATTAAAAAAAAACCAAACCAAACCAAAACAACAGCAAAAACAAAAAACCAAGTCAGAGGGTTCAGCAAAGTGGTTTTTAGGATTGCACTGGTTGACAAGGATAGCACAGGTCATTGACTGCTCTGTGCTCTCATATGTTATACATCCTGGTAAGACTTATGATCTGCAGCAATCAAGACAGCCTTTATTTTTATCACTCTAATGGTGTCAGTATGTCTATAAGGAATGAAGAGGAAGAAGTTAAAGGTTAAAATTAGCCATACCACGAGACTTTGGAGTCTAGGGGGTTTGGCTGCTGTCCCACAACTGGTGTTGGCCAGGCATGGTAGGAATCTGAAGACCCTATTTAATTTATTTATATCTGTAACATACATATGTTGTTGTTGTTGTTGTTGTTGTTGTTGTTGTTGTTGTTAGGTGCCGTTGAGTTGAGTCCGACTCATAGCGACCTTCATAGGGTTTTCAATGGCTGTTTCGGGAATGTCTTGGGAGTGGGTTGCTCCATCCTTCCCCCATTTTGTGGTGCTGGGAATGAAACTCGGGACCTCAGAGACTGCAGAGCAGCGCTCTACCAACTGAGCTAAATCCCAGCCCAACATACATATAGAAGGGTAAAAAGGGTTATAGCTAAGAGTAGAGGTGGAGTAATAAGGAGTGCCCTGGAATTTTAAAGAAGCTACTGCTTGTAATCATTTTATTCAATGTCTGTAGAATTTTTAAGAGTTCTTCCATTTCTTAGTTTAAGGACTATTTTTCCTTCATACATTTAAAGAGCATGGGACAGTTGAATTGTTTTATAGTAAAGTGAATGGAATGGAGTTTCCAGGGACTGTCTGAGGAAAGGACCCTCTAAAAAGAGACTGGAATTAGAGGAATGAAGGCAGGTGAACAACCTGATGAGCTAGCCAGAGGAAATTGAAGAGTAAATTGCATGCAATTTTTAAGTTTTTGGAATTGCTCTCTATTGCAAGTACCTCTGTCGGCTCCACATTTCAGAGAAATTACTATACTGTACACATGAGTGCCTTGTGTGTGAGACACCCAACCTCAGAGAGAGGGAGAGAGAGAGAGAGAGAGAGAGAGAGAGAGAGAGAGAGAGAGAGAGAGAGAAGAAAATGTGATTTTATACACACACACACACACACACACACACACACACACGATGGAATATTATTCAGCCTTAACAAAAAAAATCTTACAATATGTGACAATATGGATGTACCTTAAGAATGTTATGCTAAGGGAAATAAGTCAGTCATAGAGGACACATGATTCTACTTTATATGAGATATCTGAAGCAGTCAGATGCAGAAGCAAAAGAAGAATAATGATTTCCACAGGATAGGGGAGTTTAGTCAAGTGGGTGGCTGCTGTGACAGAGAAACCTACTAAAGCAAACTTATGGAAGGAAATATTTATTGGCAGCTCAAGGTTAGAGTCTCATACACGCTAAGCAAGTGCTATACCTCTGAGCTGCCCACCCCCCAGGCCTATTTATTTATTTATTTATTTGTTTGTTTTAATTTTGGTATTTGTTTTGTTTTGTTTTGAGGCAGAGTCTCGCTGTGTAGCCCAGACTCTTCTGGAACTGCGAACCAATCCTCCTGCCTCACCCTCCTGAGTGATGGGATTACAGGCATGCACAACCATGCCTAGCTCCCAGTTTTTGTTTTTTTTTATCTTCAGTCAGGGTCTCACTAAGTTATGCAGGCTGCCTCTGGTCTTGAACTCATGACCCTCATACCTCAGCCTCCCAAATTCCTGGGATTATCGATCTATGCCATCTCCTCCTCCCTTCCCCACCCCCTGGCCTCCTCAGCCCCCTTTTTATTTTTTATCTTAAGACAGGGTCTCACTAAATTGAGCAGGCTACCTCTGGCCTCCAAACTCACTACCCTAGTCTCTTGAGTTGCTAGGATTACAGGCATTAAGGCCAAATAAAAATTATGGAATGGAAAATCACAATAACTGAAATGAAAAATTCACTCAGTAAGCTTAACAGCAGATTAGAGTTGGTAGGAAAGAAGGTCAGTAAATATAGAGTTTTCCATTGCTGCCTAGAATTGTGCAACAAATTACCAAGCTTTTAGTGTCTTAGAATAGCACCTATTTTATTATCTCACTCTCTGTAGGTCTGAAGTCCAGGCATATTCTCCACATTCTCTGCTCATGCTATCACAAGGCTGCAATCAAGGTAACAGGCTCTCTCAGTGTAATAACTTGATGAGAATCTTTGCTAATGATCCTTGATAATTCTCTACAATTTAGAATTTCTTTTTTTTTTAAACTTGGCTTACTCTGGAAAGTATTGACCCTCTTGTAAAAATTATGACTATCCTACTAATAATTTCTGACCACTGTTGACTCTGTTAATGTGTTGAGCAGCCAATACTGCCAGCAGCAACCTGGAGAGATTTTTGTCTACTCTAAATGGCTGAATGTGAAAGAAAACAGTCACACTATTCCAGATAGTGATCCACAATAATTTCCAAGTGACTTTTATTTAACCATTGTAAAGATAATGAGGGGGCTAGGGTTCAGCTCAGTTGGTAGAGCACTGCTTTGCATTCTCTGAGGACCAGAGTTTGATTCCCAGCACCGCAAAAATGGCAGAGGACATGGCAATCCACTCTCAAAACAATTAGCCATTGAAATCCATTTGAGGAAGGAGATGTGTCATCATACCACAGAGACACCTGCATCTCCATGTTCAATGTAGCACTTTTCACAACAGCAAGGATATGGAACCAACCAAGGTGCCCATTAACAGAAGAATGGATAAAAAGTCTATGGTACATACACACAATGGAATACTACTCAGCAATCAAAAAAATGAAATAATGCCATTTGCAGCAAAATGGATGGAATTGAAGAAAATTATTTTAAGTGAATGAACACAAGCTCGGAAAGAGAAATACCACATATTCTCACTTATATGTGGGAGCTGAATCACAATTATAAGAAGGAAAAAATCATATGTGGAGGTTGAAACATAATAAAAAATTAAAAAAAAAAAAAA
>VMDO01040232.1:0-12084 GCA_007922755.1 Pedetes capensis | reverse complement strand
AGTTTCTGGTTTTATGTTGAGATCTTTTATCCATTTTGAGTTAACTCTCGTGTATATTGAGAGATGCGGATCCACTTTCATTTTTCTGCATGTGGATGACCATGTTTCCCAGCACCATTTGTTGAAGAGGCTGTCCTTTTTCCAGTTTACTTGCTTTGCTCCTTTGTCAAAAATAAGGTGGCTATAGGTGTGTTGAGGTCATATACTTATTTTTATATATAGTATTTATATTGTTGTTAGCATATAGAATATATCCCCATATGCCCGTCAGCTTGTCATGCTATAAGGGCTTGTATGTTTCTGTGATGCTGAAAGCTATATGCCACCGGTATCTCAGGTACCAGCAGGGCCACTAATGGCAAACAGGTTTCTGCTGAGCTTCTAGACTAAGACTGACTAAGGAGAAGGACCCGGCAGCCCACTCCTGAAGCAATTAGCCATTGAAAACCCTATGAATAACAGTGAAATAGTGAAAACCCTGTGAATAACAGAAAATATAGTGCCACAAAATGAGCCCCCCAGGATGGAAGGCATTTAAAGATGACTGGAGAAAAGTTGCCTCTTCAAAGAAGAGTCAACCTTAATGATGAGAATGGAGTAAAGTCCCTGGGACCTCCATTTGCTGATATGCCATGACTCAAAATTAGAAGGAACACAGGGCTCCAACAACAGGCTCAAACATAAAAAAAGATCATGTGCATGGTACTGTGTCAGGTAGTGTTTTGTTATGCTGTTCATATGGTTGCTATGAGTCAGATCCAACTCCATGGGACCTAACAACAACAGTGTGTGTAGTTTTTTTGAAAGATAAATTTGAGTTAATGAAAAAAAGGAATGTTTTTCTGTTGTTGAAAATGGAATTGAAATCTTAGTTGAAATGGACAGGTAAGATAGACATGGTGATGCATACCTATAATCTGAGCAACTCGGGGTGGAGGCAGGAAGATTGCAAGTTCAAGGCCAAAGGCAGCCCGTGTACCTTAGTGAGACCTTGTCTCAAAAATAAAAGTAAAAAATGGGCTAGGGGTGTGGCTGACTGGCACAGCGCTTTCAAAAGCATGTGTGAGGCTCTGGGTCCAACCCCCAAGAACAACAACAAAAACAAAAGGACACTTATAAGCAATTGAATAGTGAAATCAGATTTAAGCAGAGAAAAATAATGTTGAGCTAAGAGTAGTATTTTTAGTAGAGAATCATCGCAGAAGGTTTGCAGTGAGTCTTTGATTGTTTCTTTGGGTTTTACCATATTTTCTGAAACGAAGAATGTGCCCACAGTGGGGCTGAAATCCTTCCCTTCACTTACTAGGTAGATGCTAGTCAGTCAATGATTCTGAACTTCCCATATTTTGGATTACTAATTTAGACTTTCAGTGAAGTTGTAATTTTAAAAGGTCAAATGTACGAATCATGGGCACTTTATATATGTTGGTTATGCTTATTTTATGTGATATATATATATTTCTAAAGAACAAAATTTTAACTGCCTCTACATGACTTTTAAATTAATTTGAATAACATGTTTTGAAGTGTTTTGTTTTTTTAAAATTCTGACCATGTACTCCAGAGCCTTGTGCATGCTAGGCAAATGCTCTATTATTGAGTTATATTCTTATTCCTTAAAATAATTTTTAATTATGGCTATTATGAAACAAATCATTACTTTCTAGTTTCTTTAATTACTTGTAGCAAGAACCCCTATAATGATTTTTGGCTTTGAAGAAAACATCTATTTTCAAATAGGCCTTTTCATTTAAGTGTTATAAAAAATATGAACAAGTTTTAATAAGGGCTCAATTACCTTTCAGAGATCTTGTAAAAGAACTGTTGAAGACATGCGGGGTGTTCTTTAGTTACTGTGTTTCAAAGAGAAGGCCTTTCAGTCACTTCTGTTACTACTTGGTAAAATTTATTTCCTGATGTTTCAGGGAAAGAACCCAAAGAAAGGAATTATGAGGGTAAAGAGTGTTTCGGATTGAATTTCAGTAGTACATTTCTTTAACTTGCTTATATTTATGACTTTAATTTTTAAATGCTTTGTAGGTAATGAGACTAATACTGTTTTCTGGTAGAATCATATGGGCAAGGTTACCTTATGATCATTCTCTGTTGTCACACTGGTAACTAGAATTGCCCTTGGATACAGTTCAGATAGGAATTGTCTTTTATGCTGAGTTTCTCTCCTCAACAGAGTCCTACTGTAGGGCTGGGGTGGGATTTAGCTCAGTTGGTAGAGCAGTGCTCTGCAGTCTCTGAGGTCCTGAGTTTGATTCCCAACATCACAAAAATGGGAGAAGGATGTGGCAGTCCACTCCTGAGGCAATCCCGAAACAATCAGCCATTGAAAACCCTATGAGGGTCTCTATGAGTTAGACATGACTCAAGGGCACCCAACAACAACAATTGTAGGGCTTAGTATACTGTTGCGTGTGTGTGTGTGTGTGTGTGTCTGTGTGTGTGTATAATATATATGTATGTATATATGTATGTATATATATGTATCTATATATATATTTTTACATCTTTAAACGTATATGCTATAATATATAGGTCTTACGGGGGGCTGGGATTTAGCTCAGTTGGTCAAGCGCTGCGCTGCAGTCTCTGAGGTCGCAAGTTTGATTCCCAGCACTGCAAAAATGGGAGAAGGGCCTGGCAATCCTCTCCCAAGGCAATCCCGAAACAGTCAGCCATTGAAAACCCTATGAGGGTCACTATGAGTCAGATACCGACTCTAGTACCTAACAACAACAAATAGGTCTTACGTGTATATTGATAAAATTTTCTGTACGTATTTCCTATTTTTGATGCTTTTCTAATGATATTAGATTTATTTATTTATTTATTTATTTATTTATTTATTTATTTATTTTTGTGGTACTTGTATGTGGAACCCAGGGCTCCATGCATGCTAGGCAAGTACTCTACCACTGAGCTGCACTCCTAACCCCAATTTTTTTAATTTTGAGACAAGATCTTGCTAAGTTGTGCAGACTGCCTCTGGCCTTGAATTTGTGATCCTCATACCTCAGCCTCTCAAGTAGCTGGGATTACAGGCATGTGCCACCATGCTCAGTACTAAGGTGTTGATTTTTTTAAATTGAATTTCTTACTGTTCATTGCTGCCTGCAGCCATCCCACCCTGGTGTCTGATCTCATCAGATCTCAGAAGTCTTGTTCTGTTGTACATGAGGTCACCATGAGTTGCACCCAACCCAGTGGCACTTAATAATAACAGCAGCAGCAGCAGCAGGTGCAGCAACAACAACATTGTTCATTGCTAGTATAGAAATTTGGTTGATTTTTATATATTGATCTTGTATCCTGTAGCCTTGCTAAAACTCAGTAGTCCTAGTAAACTTTTTGTTCATTACTAATAATTTTCTACATTATATAATCGTATTGTCTGCACAGAAAAACAATTTACCTTTTTCCTCTCCAATACTGAATAGAATAGATGAGAGTAGAACTGAGCATGGTAGTGTGTACCATTGGAAGCTTGAGGCAAGAGAATCTTGCATGTTGTACCAGAATGGGCTACACATTGAGACCCTGTCTCAAACAAACAATAATAACAAAAAAAAAAAAAAAAAGAAGAAAAGAAAGGATGGATGGATGGACGAGAGTGGATATTTTTATTTAAGTCCTGGACTTGGATATGTTTCACTCTTTTACCATTTAAGAATTATGCTGGTTTATAATCTTTTATCATTCTTTTAATACCTGTAAGATCTGTTCTGATACCTTTTCTGTTGCTGTTATTGGTAATTTGTGCTGCTTTGTTTTAACCTAGTAAGAGGATTAATTTTTTTTTCAAATAGCCAGCTTTTGTTTTCACTAGATTTTTTCTATTGATTTTCTATTTTCTGGTCCTTGATTTCCTTGTTAATCATTATTTTCTCCTTACTTTTAGTTATATTGGGTGGTATTGGTATGAAGACAGACAGATAAATTGGTTAGAATATAGAGTCCAGACATTGACTGTAGGTGACCAATTGAATTTTGACTATAATGTAAAATCAATTCAAAGAGAAAGCGTAGTCTTGTCAAGAAACAGTATGAGAATAAGTAGATATCAGTATTGAAGAAGAAAATGAATCTAAACTTTACTTCACACCAAAAACACAAATAAATTTACTTCAAAATGTATAATAGATTTGAACAGAAGAATACAAACTATAAAATTTATAGAAGAAAAAATAGGAAATCTTTGCTATCTTTGAGCATAGAGATTTCCTAGATTGGATATAAAAAGTATGAACAATAAGGAGAAAACTCCTGATAAATTGGACTTCATTTATACATAAAATTTTTATTCCTTTATAAAGCAACAACAACAAAAAGTAAGCTATGAGCTTAGAGGGAGAAAGTATTTGTAAAACTTTTATCTGAAAGTGACTTGTATGCAGAATGTAGTGGGAACTCTTAACAACTTCATAACAAATAATCCAGTTTTAAAAGTGGGCAAAATATTTGAACAAACACTTCATAAAAGTAAGATGCGTGAATGATCAGTAACACATGAAATGAGGTTCACCATCATGACTCACCAATGAAATGCAAATTAAATCACAATAAGCTAACATTTCATAGCTATTGGAATGACTAGAATTCAAAAGACTGATCATACTAAATGTCTGATAGATTTTCAAGTAACTGGAACTCTCACATATTGCTGGTGGAAATATGAAATGGCACAACTCCTTTAGAACACTTTAGAAGTTTGTTATGAAGTCAAATGTACACTTACCACATGATGCTGTGATGCTCCTCCTAAAAATTTACCCAAGAGAAATGAAGATGTATATCCACACAAAGATTTGCATAATAATGTTCATAATAGCTTTTTCCCCCCATAGTAACCCCAAAGTGGAAGATACTCAAGTACCCATCAGTAGGTGAATAGATAAATAAATTGTGCTGTACTACTTGGGAATAAAAAGTAATGAACTACTGATTCATGGAACAGCATGGATGAATCATGGAAACATACTGAGTGAAAGAATTCAGACATAAGTCTATGCTGTATGAAATGCTATAAAAAATAAAATATAATCCACAGTGACAAAGGCAGATAAGTGGTAGCCTGAAGCTGAAGATGTGTAGGTAGAAAGGGAGATTAACAGCAAGGGCTATTGCTAGTGTTAGAAATGCTTCTTGATTGTGTTGGCAGTTATGCAGATGTGTTGTCAAAATTTACCACATTTTACTATTTTAATGAGTGTATTATAGGAAAATTATGCTTCAGTGTAAGAAGTTTCTTTTTCAGTGGTTATCAAACCTGGCTATACTAAAGTGTCATCTACTAAAATTTTTAAAATGCACTTGTCTACTCCATATCTAAGGAATCAGTTATGAGCAGGAGACCTGCTCATCTGAGTTTTTGAAAAGCTTCAGAAATGATTCTAATCCTCAGCTGGAATTTAGAAATAATTTTTTCTTTATGTGGCTTGTCATTCTTAAGACTCCTAGAATATTAAAGTGCAGAGCTTGGTCTGTGCCAGCCATTGTATTTAGTTTTGAGGGTAAAGAGTAAGAGATACAGATATGTGGTCTTTTACAACTGCAAGTGGGAGGATAGATATTAAGTAATAACATAAGCATGTATCATTAAATTGTAGCAGTTGCAGCCGAAGACAAGTGTAGAATGTTAGGAAAGTCAGTAGTAAAAACTAAAAATGTTCTCTTATCCTTTTTCCTTAATTCAGATCCATACTTTGAAGTTTGCTTTTCTGAAAGCATTAGATAGTATGATGATTATTCATTTGAATAAAATATCTTGCATGCAAACATCTCCTATTAAAGTATTACTTTTTCTCTCACTGTTAGCATTATTGTATTATTTTAAAACACCAACAAATCTGAATTTAACTTCAGTCAAAATAATTGAAATATCATTGTTAAATACATTTTTAAGTATCTCCCTGAACCTTTTTCTGTGGTTACCAGTCATATGCCAATGACAATTTGTTCTAGCAGCACTTTTTTTTTTGAGATAGTGGAAGAGTTATTAATGTTGGTATATGTCAAACACAAATTATTCTTAAAATACATTACACACAAAGTATGTGGTACAGATGTTTTGTGCCCTTTTATAAAAGTTTAAGAAATGCAGGGTTAAATAAAGTTAAACATTTTTTTTAACTTAAAGAGTTTCTTAGAAATCCTAATACATTATTTTCTGAATTTTTAAGATAGAGCTATGGTAGACAGTGAGTCTATATTTGACCATGGACTGCTTTTTCCCTTGGTCTATATTTCCATGAATAGATAGCTAAGCAAAGAAATAAATCTGCAAAATCATTTAAAGAATCATAATGATATACATAGAGATGCACAATAATATGTAAAAACAATTTAAATGTGATTTTGTCATTTATAGGTACTAGATTTGCACTTTATATGTTGAACTTTTAAATGATATATAATGAAAGAATCAGTTCTCCATTCTTACATCTTTAACTGGTAGAGAAAAGTGAAATTTATGTTTCTCATCTATTCCAGAACAAAGTAGAAGAGATGATTTAGAAGCTTTAGGTCATATGTTCATGTACTTTCTGAGAGGCAGTCTTCCTTGGCAAGGCTTAAAGGTAATTGACTTTGTGTTTACTTATTGAATTTCATAAAATATTAATATGTTAAGATTCTCTGTCCCAACTAAATATTTTTAAGTTACCACATTCTCAAGATCTTTTTTTTTTTCTATTTCAGGCTGACACATTAAAAGAGAGGTATCAGAAAATTGGAGATACAAAACGAGCTACACCAATAGAAGTGTTATGTGAAAATTTTCCAGGTAATGAATAATGCCAAATTGATAAATGTGCATGTATACACAGAAAAAAGCAGATGGTTAATTTTCATTGCTTAAGTTTATAAATACGTTTTATCATTCTTTAAAAAAAGTGGGCACTTAAAAAATGTGATTTAAAAGTTGGCAACAATTGTTGTATAGGCTACAATGATGGTTTGTGTATTTGTTTTGCAAAATGATATCAGCAGAAGAAAATTCCATTTGTTAATAATACTAACCAATACTAGCTGAAGTCATATTTTCTTCAGTGACATATCTTTAAGAAGTTAAAATACCTGCTAAAGAATACCAGCTATAAAGTTTTAGTGTACAGTCTTGGTCATTTGAGTCTCAATGTCTGGTTCAAAGAAGGAGTTTCAAACTATGATTCAGTTTAGTTTTCAAAATATAATAAAATTTTACTGACCTTATTTTAGGTTAATTTTATATCAAAGAACTGTAAACATTTATGAAAACAATTTTGTTTTAGGGTAGATTTATGACAACTAATTAAACCAACAAAGTTTTGCATAAGATTTCTAAATCAATTAAGGAACAAGAATAATATGTTAATGTATTAAAATGCCTGCTGTGATTTGTGCAGCAAATACAAGACTGAGTTCCTATCTCACTTTAATATTCACTAGTTCTTTTATAGAATGCTATCACTATTATTGTAATAATACTATCAATATAACCTGAGGTAGCTCTTTGGTAAATTTGTGTGCAAACTATGTTTCTCTTTCTTGTTGTAACATCTAGAAGTGGAAGATTAAATAAATATTGGTTGACGGTACTAGCAGTTTAGGTGTAGGTGGATTGGCTGGCTGTCGTTAGGAGGTCTACATAAAATTCTGCAGGATAAATGGAGCTGTCAAAGTAAATTAGGTAGATGATTATCCAGAAAATGAAATAGTGAGAAAGTAACCAGCGGGGAAGGTCACTGAGTACCACTGTTATTGCCCATTGGGTAGCACATGTTTCTCTTCTTACATGCTGACTTTGAATTAGAGCACAAGAGTAGCTAGCTTCCAGTGTCAGAGAGATCAGAAAATGATAACCTACTGCCTCTTTCTGTAGGACTTTCTGTGCTTTGATTGTGGAACACTCTTTTTACTAATTACCATTTTGCCTGTTTGTTTTTGTGGGATTTTCCCTCTTCTTTCTGGAAATTAAAACCTTTAGAAAATAGATACATCTAATAAATTTGGTAATTATAGTGGTATGCAGAGGTTTGTGTATTATCAGACAATTGATAATTATTTATCTAAAAATTGAGAGGTTTCCACTGTGCTCTTGTGTTGTATTTTTGAGATGTTTTAGCTTCATTTGGCAAACTTAGCTATTTAGAATACTGTTAATAGTCAAGGTTAGAGACTTGAATCATCTATTGGTAAGTTAGTGTATATTGCTGATTCTAAAGGAAACCCAGCAAACTAGTACAAATTCTTTCATATATATCAGTTCCCATCAACATTTTAAATACATTATAAAATTTATGCACTGAGTATGTTGCTTTGTGATTAAGTAATCATGTATCATTGAGCTGCTAATTGAATTTCTAATGCAGTTCATCCCCATGTGTCTGTCAGCTTGTTGTTCTGTGTAGGCTTGTGTGTTTGTTGCTATGATGCTGAAAGCTATGCTACCAGCATTTCAGATACCACCAGGACCACCCATCATGGATTGGTTTCAGTTGAGCTTCCAGACTAAGATGGACTAGGAAGAAGGACCCGGCAGCTCACTCCTGAAACAATTAGCCATTGAAAACCCTATGAATAGCAGAGAAACGCTGTTAAATATAGTGCTGGAAAATGAGCCCCCCAAGATGGCAGGCATAAATGGGCTTTAGCCCCTGAGACCTCAAGTTGCTGATGTAGCATGATTCGGAATGAGAGGATACATAGTGCAACAGTATTTGAGTGCAACAGTGGGCTCAAACATAAAAAGATGGTGTGCATGGCACAGTGTTGGGTAGTGTTTCGTTCTGTTGTACGTAGGGTTGCTGTGTGTTGGACCTGACTCAACAGCACCTAACAACAACAACAACAACCATACAGTTCAAGATATCTATTAAAAATAATATTATAAGATAAAACTTTTAGTGTTTCCTAATATTGCAAAGAAGTACTTAAACCACTCACTTTCTTTTGTCCTTATTTTCATCCTTTTCCCCTTTTTAATTTTGTTATAATCTAACTCATAATTTTAAATTGAAATAAATTTTACCACTTTTCCATATTTTTATGATACAGTATACTTTTAGACATTTAAATATTTTATTATTACTATAGAGAGCACAGTCAGAATAATTTTTATTTCTTTTCTAGAAGAAATGGCAACATATCTTCGTTATGTAAGAAGGCTAGATTTTTTTGAAAAGCCAGATTATGACTACCTAAGAAAGCTTTTTACTGACTTGTTTGATAGAAAAGGATATATGTTTGATTATGAATATGACTGGATTGGTAAACAGTTGGTGAGTACTCTGTGTTGCATGAACTTATTTATAGTATTTATTTCCTGTTTAACAATGCAGATTCTTCAATTGAAAAGAGTTAAGAACAAATAATTTTTTTTAAAGGATTCATTTTATTTCCTATTGTGGGACATTTCTTCAGCTGGCATAATACTATTTTCTTGGAGTTTTATAAAAGCTCTACATTTGAGTTTTCTGCTTTTTAGAGGAATGATCTATTTTGGGCTTTCCATACTGATTTGGTTCTAATACCAAGTATTCTATTTTTGTATAATATTCTCAAGATTAACTTAGTATGTTGTACTATGAAAAATAAGAATTTTTATAGTACTGGAGAGGGTCTCTCACATGGAAGGCAGGTGATCTACCACTGACCCACACCTTAAGCCTCTTTTTTATTTCTTATCTTGAGACAAGGTCTCTATAAGTTGAGTAGGCTGCCTCTGGCCTTGAAGTTATGATCCTCCTGAGTCATCAGGATTACAGGTGTATATGGTCCCCAGCTTTAAGAACTTTTAATAGGTCTCTTCTCTGAGTCAAAATATTAAAAATAACATTGCTAGTCCATTTAAAAAAATTCCTTAAATTTTATTAAAATAATTTGTTCTATTTTTATATTGGCTTTAGAAATGAGAGATATAAATAAATATATTTTCATTTTTGATATGAAAAAGTAATGTAAAAGTAATGAGGGCATTAGAAGACCTTTTGTAGAGGGCAGGGAATGTAGCTCAGAGGTAGTGTTCGCTTAACATGTGTAAGGCCCTATGTTCATTTCCAACCACCAAAAAGTAAAAAAATAGAGAGAGAGAGAGAGAGAGAGAGAGAGAGAGGGAGAGACCCTATTGTAAATCTAAAAGTAAGTACTTTATGAAGTATTTTAAGCCCAGTGACTCAGGAGGTGGAGTGAGGAGGATCATGTTGGAGTCCAGAAGCAGCCTACATAACTTAGCTAGACTCTGAGTCAAAATAAAGAATGGCCCAGGAGTGCAGGCCTAGTAGAGCATTTACAAAGTATGTGTAAGCCCCTGGATTGAACCCCCAAGTACCACCAAAAAAAAAAAAAAAAAGAAAAGAAAAAAAGGTATTTAAATGTTTCATGAACACTTTAAGAAGTAGCTCTGTACTCTGCTTTAACAAATTTTGAGAATAATATTGGGTCTCAAAGACATAATTTATTTTGACAGTCCTCTATTTTTTCTTTGATCCTTTTGAACAACTAAACAAATGATTTTAAATAAGATTTCTAAAGTAGAATATATTGATATCCATTATTATATTGTAGCCTACTCCAGTGGGTGCTGTTCAGCAAGACCCGGCTCTGTCATCAAATAGAGAAGCACATCAACACAGGGATAAGATGCAGCAATCCAAAAACCAGGTTTGATGTCATTTTTAGATAGGAAATACCTTAATTTATTTCAATGTTGAAATGTATACTTTTTTCTTCAATACATAAATTATAATATACACATACAATGAAGGATTGAAAATACTTATATTTTCAATAGATAAACTATTTCTTCCAATTTTCATTTTAGTTTAACATAATATTAAAATGTTTCATTGTATGTTTCTAATTGATGGTATAAATTGGTATAAACTGGACTATATTTGATATTCTGTTAGTATGGAAGTATTTGGATGCCCTATTGGAATGGACTATAATAGCACTTGCTTTTTCTAACCACTGTCTCATTTGGTTCAACAAATTACTGAATTTCTGCTATTTAAAGCTACTTACTATGCATTTTTAAAAAAATGCCAAAGTAAGAAAGAGAGTATAATCTATAAGAAATGATTTTGTAGTGAGTGACTACTAGTAGTATTTACTTAAGAGCTCACTCAGTCTCTGGTATCAAATATATATGGGTGTGGCTTGAACTTGGGCAAACTAACCTCTCATAGCCTCAATTTCCTTGTTTATAATATAGAAATAATGCATGTTAATTTCTAGCATATAATAAGCTTTCAGTAAATTTCAACTCTTGTGGCTAGTGTTACTGTTGTCATGGTTATGGCAATTAATGCACAAATAACTATTTTAGAACAGAATAAACTGTGTCACAGAGAGCATATTAATATTAAGTGTCATGGAGGGTACATGTAAATATTGTCAGGTCTTGTAAAGATTTTATGGAAAAAGTGATTTGAAGGACGAATGGAGTTTTTAAAGGCAAATGATAGAATAGGAGCATTTGGGGGATAATCATCAATAAGAAAAAGCAGAAGTTTAAAGAAACAAAAGTTGAGAAATACTGAGAGGTCCAGTTTTCTTGGAGTAGAGAGTAAGTTTGAGACAATGCATAGAATATTAACTGGGAGTGGAGGACTCTTGTTTCCTGGATAAGGGAATAGAAAGTTATAATTTTTGAGCAATGTTTTCATTTCTCTTTTTTTGTGAAAGGAAAGTCTATTGACGCCATCCTTGATTTAAAACTTTTGCTATCTCCTTGGGTTAAAGAGTATTTAGAAATACTGGGTTATGATAGTGAATTATCCTTTTTACTTTTACTTCTTTTATCTGATCAAAGTTCAAGTGAAGGTTAAAACAAGATGAGAATTAAAGAACAAAATACCACTTATTAAAAGTCATACAGCAAAATAAAATGCAATACTTTAGGGGACTATTTAACAATATTATTCTATAAAGTACAGACAATTTAAAAAAGATTAGTTGTAAAAGTTCATCATAGAAAATTTGGTACAATAAAAGATTTCATATATAAATTAATTCAAATATAAATTATAATTAGTTGATGGCTTGAGTACTCTGAGAAGATGCTTTATATATGTAGAGAGAAATGGCTCAGAA
>VMDO01040231.1:0-12099 GCA_007922755.1 Pedetes capensis | reverse complement strand
GTCCCTCCGCGCGCCCCTCCCCGCGGGCAGCGCACTATGCGGCTCGGGTGGGCGTCCCTGCTGCTGTGCGCGCTCTGCCTGCCTCCGGCCGCGGCACCTGCCCAGGATAAAGCCGGGCAGCCTCGGGCTGCGGCGGTGACCGCCCAGCCCCGCCGGAGGCAGGGGGAGGAGGCTCAGGCGCGGGTCGAGGCTCCGGGCGCCCCTCAGCCGCCGGCGCCGCGGCGCGGGAGCAGCGGGCTCGTGCAGAACATCGACCAGCTCTACTCCGGTGGTGGCAAGGTGGGCTACCTCGTCTACGCGGGCGGCCGGAGGTTCCTGCTGGACCTGGAGAGGGACGGCTCGGTGAGCGCCGCTGGCTTCGTTCCCGCAGGAGGCGGGCTGAGCGCACCCCGGCGCCACCCGGGCCACTGCTTCTTCAGGGGCACCGTGAACGGCAGCCCTCGCTCCCTGGCAGTCTTTGACCTCTGCGGGGGTCTCGACGGCTTCTTCGCGGTCAAGCACGCGCGGTACACTCTGAAGCCGCTACGGCGGGGCCCCGGGGCCGAGACGGAGGCCGAACGAGTGTATGGGGATGGGTCTTCGCGGATCCTGCACGTCTACACCCGCGAGGGCTTCACCTTCGAGGCCCTGCCGCCGCGTGCCAGCTGCGAGACCCCTGCGTCCCAGCTGAGGTCCCACGAGCGCCCCCCGGCGCACGGCAGCCCAGGCCCACGCTCGGCGCTGGCCCCGCAGCTCCCGGACCAGTCCGCTCCCATGCCAGCCGGCGACCCAGGACCACAGACGTGGTGGCGGCGGCGGCGCCGCTCCATCTCCCGGGCCCGCCAGGTGGAGCTGCTCCTGGTGGCCGACGCGTCCATGGCGCGGATGTACGGCCGAGGCCTGCAGCATTACCTGCTGACCCTGGCCTCCATCGCCAACCGGCTGTACAGCCACGCCAGCATCGAGAATCACATCCGCCTGGCCGTGGTCAAGGTGGTGGTGCTGGGGGACAAGGACAAGAGCCTGGAGGTGAGCAAGAACGCGGCCACCACGCTCAAGAACTTCTGCAAATGGCAGCACCAGCACAATCAGCTGGGAGAGGACCACGAAGAGCACTACGACGCGGCCATCCTGTTTACCCGGGAGGTAGGTGCAGCCAGGGCGGGATCCCCCAGCGCTGGGGTACGCAGGTATGTGGAAGGGACAGTTTTGCGGTAGCTTTGGTTCTCCTACAAACCACCTGCCACTTGTTGTTAGGTGCCATCGAGTCGGTATCCGACTCATAGTGACCCTCATAGGGTTTTCAATGGCTGGCTGTTTTTTTGGGGATTGCCTTGGGAGTGGATTGCCAGGCCTTGCTCCCATTTTGGGGGTGCTGAGAATTGAACTCGGGACCTTAGAGACTGCAGTGCAGCGCTCTACCAACTGAGCTAAATCCCAGCCCCACCACCTGCCACTAGTGATTAGCTTAACCTCACCTCGCAGGAAGCCCAGACGGTCTCCACTTTGGCTCCTGTGTTCAAAGTTGTCTCTCAGCAATTCTTACCTTACGTGTCTAGATCTGCTTATGCAACCAACGTTCAACAATGCTGGATATCATCCAGGCTCAGAAAGAGGAGGATAGGTACATAATGTGAAAAGAAGGCACTAGAATGCCTGGAAGAGGTATGCCGTTAAATGGCAAAAGGAGAAAAAGAAGACAGTCTTTGGAATGGAGGGAGGTCTTCTGCTTTCCAGAAAAACTAAAAGTATGTCTTTGTCCAAACTAAAGGAAAGGGCTTGAAAGTGCACCCAAGGAGATCGTCTTTATCGAATCTGTGAGCTTCCTTTGTAAATGTCCTTATTTGAACTCCTTCTGCAACACTTGGGAAGGGAAGACTTTCGGAAGGGCTCCTTTTCTCATGTGGCTTCCTAATAAGAGTTCTTACGTCTCCACCTTGGAATCTCAGTTCCTAGGAAGTAAGGAATGTGGGAGGGCCGGGAGGATATAGAAACCCAGTCAGCTGAGGAGACAAACTTGTGAGGTTCCCCAACAAGTCTTTTGCCCAGTCTCCCAGAGCCCTCTCCAACTCAGCTGCCAAACTAGGGTTACATCCAATTCGCAGGTTTGGGTTTTGGATGAATGTGTTTTTGAAGCTCCGGTGCAGAAAGTCTGGGCAAACAGTCAAGACATGAGGAAGGAATGTTTTCCCAGGACTTCCCCATCTCAAGGAAGATGGTTACAGAAAAGGAAGGACATAGATCTTTACAAGCCCACAGTTTGGGGGAAGAATACAATATCTATTTACATAGCTATTAGACCACCAAGTTAGTGTGACATTTTAGACAAAAAAAAAAAAAAATTTTTGGTTTGCTTTGGGGCCTGCCTTGCTCATAGTTCTCAGTCTCAGTTTTTACAACTACTCTGATTGGCAGTTTTAAGTTGTGCCTTTCAAATGCATGGCAAGAACAAACTTTTCAAGCTCACACTTTAAGGGTTTGGGATCCACCCAGAACAGATGGAGGATTGCAACCTTTGGAGTACTATGAAAAAAGTCACGAAATGGAGCGAACAATAAGAATAGGAAATTAAATGATGCTTCAGAACACTTCGGAATTGTAAAGCTTTGCTACATTATTTTTTCTCTATTTTTACTAGAGCATCTATGGTATGAAGGAAAAGTGTTGATAAATTTGGGGTAGAGAAACACTTGTGGTTCATGGGGTGGACATAAATGTAAACCACATGTAAACAAAGACGCTGGACTGGACTGGATTGCAACACATTAGGGAGATACAGGCAGCTGATGATGCAGTGCACAATGGAAAATCTTTCTCCTCTCTAAGTGATATTCTGGAAGCCATCCTTTTAATTCCACTGCATAACATTAGTCTTTGAAATGGTAGAACATTCATTTTGCAGCCTGCCCTATGAAGGTCTCCTGTAAAACTATCCGGCTCTTATTTGGTTTCCAAGCCTTTTTTTTTTTAAAGCAACTTTCCATGTCTGGGTTTCCTTGCTTTGCTACATCATAAAAGCCTGCCAAGAAGGAGGCTTTTGAGAGTTTCTGGAAGGAGTCTCCCTAAAGAAAGAGGAAAAAATACTTTGGTAGGCATGCCACTCCAAAGAGTTGCACATTTTAATGATTTTCTTTCCCTTTCTAATAGAAAAACATATTCCATAATCCTAACATGAATAAAACTTAGTGGATGGTCCCTTACTCCTTGCCCACTGTCCCATAATTTTTCTGATTGTTTCCCAGAGAAAAAGGAAATTAGTCACTGTTATTCTTCATTTCTTTATTTTTTGTGGTTCTTGGAAGTTAAACTCAAAGCCTTGCATCTAATTTGCAAATACTCTACTGTTGTGCTGCATCCCTAGGCCCATTTTTATTTTTTATTTTGAATCAGAGTCTCACTAAGTTATGCAGGATGTCTTTGGCCTTGAACTCCCAATCCTCCTGTCTCAGCCTGCAAAGTCGCTGGGATTATAGTCATGCACCAGTATGCTCAGCTAGTCAGTAATTTTTCAATGATTTCTGTAGCCTTCTCTACTGGTCTCCCACACGCACTTGGGCAGTGAACAGTTCCAGTTTTCTAAACTGTGAATCTTACCAGTACATTTTACATGGGCAAAATCAAGAGAGATGGGTCTATTGGTTGTCTTAATAATTGTTTTAATAATTATTGTTTTAATAATTATTGTTGTTTTAATAATTATTACAATAGCATATTTGTTTCAAACTAATCCACACATGGGACATATTTTACATGGAGCTTTGCTGACCTCCTGGCGAGGCAGAAGCACATTGTAAGTAAAGAAAATCTCATCTAGCTTGTGTCAGTCCTCTAGTATATTCATCTAATGTCACAAAACCTGAATATTTGAAAAATACTTGCATTATGAGTGTATGCACCTCATTTAAAAGTGTGCCATTAGTTAGAAAATTGAGAAAAAATATTTCAAGACCCTTATACAACATTGATTTGAGAATACTCAAAATGTAAAATTAATCTCTGCCTAATACTTCAGAAAATGAAAACCAAGGGCTGGGGTTTAGCTCAGTTGGTAGAGTGCTTCTTTGCATATTTTGAGGACCCATGTTCAGTCCCCACCACTGCAAAAATGGGAGAAGGACATGGCAATCCACTCCCAAAGTAACCCTGAAAACAATCAGCCAGTGAAAACCCTATGAGGGTCGCTATGAGTCAAATCCAACTTGATAGCACCTAACAAGAAGAAGGCTAGAGGAATGATGACCTGAGCTCTTCTATGTAGTGGAAATCATGTATCTTAAGATCTAAAGAAAAACTTTCATAGCTATTTCTTGTCAATGAGAAGTACCCAGCGCTGGCACCAGGATTCCACTTTTACAACTCTGTTTTGAATGTTAAGAAGTGCGTTGCTTAGCAGCCAGACGCCAAGCCATCAAATTCATGTTTTGATGGGCTCTAAGTCCTGCTCAAATTCTCTGCCCAGATGTCGTCTCCTAAATTGCTTGTTTGTCGAGCATGAAGCAAATGTGTGAGGATATGTTTTCCACCGCTGTTTACTCGCCAAGGCCACCTTGAATGGTGTTGTTGGGAGTCAGCAGAATGGTGTTAATAATTCATCTATCAAGCTAAACTTCACTGTCAGAATTGCACTGCAGCACTTTGGTACTATTCTAATTAGGGAAACTTAGCACCCGTCAGTTTTCTGGCACAGAAGCCATTTTCATTGTGAAATGGCACTTATACTGGAATTTACACCACTTCTACCATCAAACAGTAGAAATTCAATCTCCCCAGGATTTATTTTTGCTTTCTAGAGTCCCTTCCTTGTTGCTAACTTCCTCTCTTCTTTAAAAATAATCTCCTTAAAGACAGATGCTTAGGTTCATTTTGCAGAATAGAAACTTTTTAAAAACGAAAATCTATCTGGTTAATAACAAAATTGTAATTCCTTTAATATCCCTCCTTTTCTCCCCCTTGCACACCACTAATGAAAGTCTTACCCTTTCATGATTGAAAGCGTTGGATTGAAAGTGAACCAACTAAGAGACTGTACAATAGAAAAGGTTCATTCACTTTCATTAATTATCAATGTGCAATTTATAGGCTATTATCTCTCAACTAAAACCTCTCTTCTCCCATTGTGCCATATGATGCTGGGTCTGGAACTTAGATATTTTTCCTTTATTACCTGATTCATTCTAAGATCCATACAATAGGGGGCACTAGAGGGAGACCAGAAGCTTGGAAGACAGAGAAAGTGTGCTTTCTCTTATTGACTTGCAGACTGGACCAACAAATTGGGTCATGTGTTTGAGTTCAAATCCACTTAAAGCCAAAAGTGAAACCTTTTCAAGGAATTATACCCTACAAGTCAACTTTAATAAATAAAGGCTAAATAAATAAGGAATAGGGGTCAAGCAGCTCTAGTTGATATATTTTTAGTGTCAGACATATTCCTTAAAAGTTTCTACGTCTATTAAAGACAATGTACCACAACAGACAGGCCCCTATTGCATTTTTTTTTTTTTATTTCTCACATGAGGCACAATTCCTATGTGCACCTGCTATGGGAGGGACACTCAGGTAGCTAACAGCATCAAGAGGAAAAATGTCTGGTCTTTGTCTACCAGGTTTATCACAATGAGAAAGGAAGCAGATACATGTGTAAATCACTCGGCTTTTAGGAAGATGCTGTAACTGATCTATAAACAAAGTCTGACAAAGAAAAAAGGAGAGAGCCACTTATTTTGCCTATGTGCCTTTATATAGGTCGTATTGCTAATTTGTCCTCAGAGGATAGGTAAGTTTGATTTGGATTCAATTACATATTTTTGCACATTTCTTGAGGAATATCCATGAGTGTAAATCATTTTATCATTAACCTTTTCAACAATCTGCAGCCATCATATCTTCCTCTTAACTTGACAGAGAAGGACATTGATTTGAAGAGAAACAGAGCTAATCTTAGAGTAATAGCTGACAAGTGGCAGAGAGAGAAGTCAGTTTGGTTGGTGCTGTTTGAATTAAAACTATTGTAACTAATTTATTCAAATGTTTGGTATGCTCTTAATAGGCAGAGAGATTCAGAGGTTTAAAAGGTGACCCCCTTGCTAAGAATCTATTCCAGGAAACATACAAATTGGATTACTTTTGTATCCCTTAATGACTTTTATGATGGATATAGTTGTCTGATGTTATAGAAGTATATGAGATCGCTGAACTCATCTTAGTTCAATTTTGAGGAAAGGGTAGGAATAAGCCAGACCCATAAGGAGGGGAGGTAAGCATTACAGACACACCAAACCATCATGTGCCATGGCCAGAGCAGTATGGCAATTCCATAAAATGTATAAGCTGTGAAGAGACAGAGAATATGGAGGTGGAATGATAATAAATTAGTTGGAGAAAGAAAATAACAAGCTGATTACAGAAGAAATTGTATATCACATACATGAGCTTGCTGGGGCTACCATAACAAAAATTCCAATGCACAGGAAGGCTTTAACGACAGAAACAGATTTTCTTCCAGTTCAGGAGGTGAGAAAATTTAAGATGGAAGTTTTAGTTGATGTGGTTTCTGGTCAGGCCTTTCTTCCTGGCTTGTAGGTTTCCATCTTGTTGCTGTGTGCTTGCCGGGCCTTTCTTCTGTGTGTTCACTCAGAGAGAGAGAGAGAGAGAGAGAGAGAGAGAGAGAGAGCACAGGGGTAGAGG
Source organism: Pedetes capensis (assembly GCA_007922755.1). NCBI lineage: Eukaryota > Metazoa > Chordata > Mammalia > Rodentia > Pedetidae > Pedetes > Pedetes capensis. The sequence continues at coordinate 5,433 of VMDO01040231.1, read as the reverse complement.
ACAAAACAGAGAGAGATCTAGTGTCGCTTTTGAACACTAATCCTATCTGATCAGGGCCCCACCCATATGAGCTCATTCAACCTTTTTACTTCCTTATAGGCTCTATCTCCAAATACAGTCACATTGGTGGTTAGAGATCAATTCAGGAATGTAGGAAGGACACAACTCAATCTGTAGCAACATACTAAGAAGCTTATGTTGAAAATTAAATACAGTAGGAGTCGATGGAAAAACAGCAGTGATCAGAGATATGTTTGGGAATGAACCTTCTGGCCAGATCCTGAGAGACTCTGGCTGTTCCCGCAATCTAAACTAAAAATCAGGCTTAAGACTGCCCAAACTAAAGCAGTGGCATTAGGAATAGAGAGGCATTGGACAGTAAAGAAATGAAAAAAAAAAAAAGAAGAAGAAAAATGGTAGGTGGCTTGGGAACCTAACTATTCATGAGATATACAGGAAGAGTCAACAGGATGGAGCCGGGAGGTTCAGTGGAGGCTGCATTGGGCAGTGGTTTGAACGCCAGGCTAAGGTCACTGTGGTGAAGTGCAGGCATCTTATCAGATCTGCACTCTAAGAAGGTAACGGAACACAGCATATGGATACAGAAGTTACAGGAGGCCAAGAGACCTGTTGGAAGTCCCAGTGTAGTCCAGGAAAGGAGTAATAATGAAAACAATAAGAAACTGAGTACAACCGAGTACAGCAAATGGTTAGACATGCAAGTAAGAGAGAAGCAAGTTAATGGTGCTATCAGGGTTCTTATACATCGTGTCTATTCTCTTGTTTTCTGCAATATCATTGGCAGCACATTCGGTATATATAGTTTGCATTTAAATTGTTTAATTTTACCAAAAATACATACCATAAGGATGAGGACCATAATGTGTCTCATTTGCTATAAGAAAGAGAGGATTAACTGCAAGAATAACTGTAATGATTTAATGATACCATGGTGATATTAAGGGATTGTAACATTTACATGTAGGTTTGAATTTTACCTTTGCTCTGGTGAAGCTTGACACTTTGGGATCTTACAGCCCTTGAGCTTTAGTTTTTTCATTTATATACCGGAATGTTTACCGTTAATACCAGTACGTGTATAGCTGAATCAATCCCTAGACATCACCTAGTCCAAACCCCTTGTTAATGATGAAAGGACTTTGTCCAAAGTTTGTAAATCATTTACACAATGTGTCGTACTTAGAGAGTTAGAATTCACAAAGCAATCTACCTTCCATTCACTATCTCTGACAGCTTTATAACCATTGTCCAGAATGGTTCCTCCAAGCATCTATTACTGTCAATTTCCAATTTGCTTTGTCCTTTCTTCCTTTCTTTCCCAACTTCTTACCTCATACTTATCAGATAAAATGTCCTATATTGGAACTCACCTGCAGCCATACCACTGTGGCATCTTATCCTGTCAGATCTCAGAAGCTAATCAGGATTGGGCCTGTTTAGTACTTGGATGGGAGACCTCCAGTGGACACCAAGTGCTGTAGGCTTGGGAGAAGGACCTGGCAGCCCCCTCTAAAAAAGATCAGCCACTGAAAACCTTATGAATAGCAGAGGAGCACTGACAGTACTGATCAGTATGTGGCACAGTGCTGGACAGTGTTTCATCTGTTGTACAAAGGGTTTCTATGAGTCAGACCTGTCATGAAGGCACCTAACAACAGCAACAACATATTGGAACTCTGAGTGCAGACCATCTTTCCAGCATCTCCTGCTACTCCACTGAAAAAATTCTGGACTCCAGTCACAGCACATTTCTTGTCATTTCCAAAACAGAGCCTACCTTTTACCACCCAGGATGCTTCCTTGAGTCCTCCCTTGTTAGGATACTTTTCCTCCCATACCATAGGATCTAGAAAAGATGTCTCCATTGCTTAGAGAAGCCTTATTAATTCCCTCAATGAGAATCCATCAGTCTCTTCTGTATTCCCGCAACTAGCTGTTCATGACAGCATGTCACAATTTGATTCCCTCTTGATATATCTGTTGCTGACTAAATTATGATGTTATTTAAGGGCTAAGATGTGGTTTTATTTCTTTTATTTACTACAGTGTCAGCACTTAGCACAGTGGCTGGCATATTGTAGGCATGCTGTAATTATTTTTAAAAGAAATGCACCTGAACTTCTTAGTCCCTAATCCACCTGGGCTCTGTATGTTTGTAATCACCTAGTTATATCCAGAGCCTTGGATAGAGAATGTATAAGATAGGTCATTGTAATGATTGGTCTAACAGTCCCAATTATTATAGTATTTTCTGAAGTATGAAATAAAACTCCAATTATTGAGAATTGCTGTGTAGGTAGCCAGAAGAGTACATGAATCCTCAAGAATCATATCCATGTTGCCAAGAGAGGGTGGGTAAGAGGAAACTGGATTTGATCAGTGCACGTTGTATGCCTGGATGGAAGAGCAATGAATCCATCAATATGTGCAGTTAGTATATAATTAACGATACAATAAAATGATTACAAAAAATAACCAGATACATAGAACAAATATTTATGGGTAATGTAAGTATATATGTATACATGCAATACTGATGATTAAAATATGTGTGCTCCTATGAATTCTTCTGTCAGTAATCTCTTTTCAGTAAGAATTGTGTAGATAGACAGGTAGACATCTCAAGCCTGGATACATTCTCTTTTATCCCCTTATCCTGAGCTCCACTGCTGCCTTTAGCAGGAGGCAATATTTACTGAAACAGAAATTGCTGTTACTTCTCTTCTTTATAAGGTGTTCTTCTTTAGCTTTGGTTGCTCCTGTAGCAGTTATGATGGTATCTACCCTTATCAGTATTTGTGTTTCCTCTACCTCCTTGCTTCATGGGAGCCTAATCTCTCAATCAAGGCAGGAAATCCTGTAGCTCCTATGATTTGTTCCACATTAGATATTCCTGCCTGCTTGGTTCATTTCCCCACTCACTACTGAGCACTGAGATTTTCCAAGCTGTATTGTCCTCTGGGCATTGCCTTTCGAGGCATCGTGCTTTAGCAGCTCCCTATCCCCACAAATAGGTCTCAGGTACTATTAGTACTTTTAAATTCCATGATAAATCATAAGCTTTGCCATATTCATATCCTTTTAGAAAGTCACGTGTGGCAGTGGTCACAGTGTCATTGACCTCTCCATCAAATCTTTGTTGGTCTCACAGCCCAACAAAATTACATACACTCTCTAAGTCTTGAAACCAGGCCAAAACCATACCACAAAACCATAATTAAATCTTTGCATACTTTTGCAGCCCTTACAGTTTCTATATCTTCCATTATAGTTTCTAAATCTCCCATTGTATTACTTTCAAAATAATAGTGGTAAGATATCAATAAAAAGATATCATATAAAGAGACATCTTTGATATGATAAAGATGTAATTTGCCTTCAGGTTCGTAATGGATAAACTGAAAAGTGCTTTTTGGTACTTTTAATTCATTTACTTCTTACATGGATACTATTTATGATCCACATTTTTAGTACCTCTTTCCTCTAAAGCTAGACATTATATTTATAATATGCATCCTATTATATATATGGTATATGTTTACATGTGTATGCTGTTGCCTTTATCCCTACTCTAAATTTAAAAAAAAATCTTATAAACGAAGTAAGGTTTACATCTGTAAGTACTGTTGTAAATCATCACCAAAAAATGGACATGAATGTGAAATTTTGTATTCTTAATAATTTGATGCACAAATTAGTTTTCATTCATTGAGGTGATCCAATCACAAAGTTCGGATGTTCATTTTTAAACCTTAAGATTAAAACCTTAGCTATTACAGCTTGAAATTAGGCGAGTGAAATGTAAAGGTTGCGGGTTTATAATTATAGCTATTGGAATATAGTAGTGTGGCTAGTCAGAGGGTTTAATCAGTGGGTTTAAAAAAATAACAAGTGCTTCTGCTCATAATTTTGTCACATGCGCACATTTCCATGGCAAAAGGCCAAATGCATTTAATGCAATTCAAAGATGACAAGGAGGGTTGATGGCCTCTAATGAGCAATTGATTACCAGTAAACAGAGATATAATAAGATTCCGGTTTAAACTCCATTCAGAACAGGAAAGGTCATTTCCTTTTGCTGTGACTCTTCATTCCAACTTTATTATCCAAGGAAAGAGCAAGAAGTGAACACAATTCCCATATTTTATTTTTTGAACATTATGAACCTCAAACTGTAAAGATAAACTTGTCTTGATTTTAAAAACATATATATGTATATGTGTGTGTGTATATATACGTTTTTAAAATCAAGACAAGTTTATCTTTACAGTTGAGGTTCATATATATATATACATACATATGCATATACATACACATACATATACATATACATACATACATACATACATACATACATACATATATATATATATATATATATATATATATGTTGTTGCTGTTAAGTGCTGTTGAGTTGGTATCCCACTAATGTCATGCTTCTCTGCTATTCATGGAGTTTGAATGGCTGATTGTTTTGGAGGAGTGGGTTGCCAGGTCCTTCTCCCAAGCCTACAGCACCTGGTGTTCCCACACAATCTCCCATCCAAGTACTAACCAGGCACAACCTTGCTTAGCTTCCAGGAGCTGACGGGATCGGATGCCACGGTGGTACAGCTGCAGATATCTATCTATCTATCTATCTATCTATCTATCTATCTATCTATCTATCTATCTGCCCAGAAATAGCTTACAGTGTGCAGCATCTTGTTTATACTATGAACTGAGATTTAGTCTTAGAATTACTAACTAAAATGTTTAGAAAGGGGAAGGTTTAAAAATGTATTATACAATTTTATCTCAAAGACTGATTATGATGCAAAAGTATGTTCTAATTTCATTTTTAAAAACTACTAATTTGTTCTCAACAGCTGTAATTTGGGAATTCCGCAAGATGACATACGAAGATACTCAGGAAACTTTGGAAGGCTATTGCTGGTTTGGTGCCTTGATTCACCAGGGCTAATTGGCTGAAATTTCCACTGTCTGAAGCTACCAAAAAATGGTGGTCACAGTGTGATTCATCACAGCTGGAGCCTCATAATGTACAGAACATAGGAGGGATCTAAAAGTGTAGTAAATAGAATGGGGTACATCTTTACATATTCTTCACCTGGCTGGATTTGTATGCAGCAGAATAGAAGAGTTACAAGAGCATACTGACACTGAGTAATATGATATTGGTTGTATAGGAGTACTGCCGTGTACTGTGTGCATGAAGGCTACTGAGGTCTTACCAGCATGCACCATAGTAAAGATGTGTGTGGATTAGAATGAGTCAGAATCTATATCACCATTCACCTCAGTTAAGCAAATGTCTGTTGAATTCTCACAATAGGATAGACATTGTGGTAGTTAGGGATACAAAGATGTCAGCTATAATAGAAGCAATATTATTTCAACTAACATTTTTTT
>VMDO01040230.1:0-12085 GCA_007922755.1 Pedetes capensis | reverse complement strand
AGGTCTTATTTTATTAAACAATATAGCAATTTTGATTGGAGAGAGTGTTTAATAATACCAAATAACTTATTTGATTGAATTTTTCACTCTTTTTCCAGATGTTTTGGCATTTTGTGTGTACAGCCTGTTTCTGAACAGTTTTCTTCTTCAAATGTTCACTCATTGAGTATCTCATTATTAAAAAATCTCATTTTCTTATTTTTCAATATGATATTTTAGAGATATATTAAATAAAACTTTTTTAGAGGTGCAAACATAAAGACTAAACCTACCTCATAAACTTTGCTTATGCTAAATTATGCATATACATATTTAATTCATTTTACTTTTCTTTCAAAATCTGATTCATTTTCTCAATTACCTTACATTACTGCTCATCTCCCTGGCCCATCTCCAATTTAACTAGATCTTTATGGCTCCCCAAACAAAATGCAACATTCTGAATGAACATTACCCAGAATACAAAAATGTTATCTGATAATTTTTTTGGAATGATATATTTACACATGTAGCCTCAAACTACACATAGATTATACTTGAGACTTCATTAACTGGAAGATGGCTAATGGAGTCATGAAAAAGCAGCTCAATTAGGAAATACGCTGATATATTGATATAGATGTGTCTGTTAGTGGATAAAGTGAAAAATGTCCATCAAAATAAGCAAATCACTGGAATTTACTAATATAATGTTAAAGTGGACTAAACAGTGGTGATTTCCACATCCCTTGTTGTGATCCCTGTGTGTGCACAGATGCCTTAGGAGAAACTGAAAAATTAGCTTGGATATCAAAGGGAAGAAAGTCTGTTGCATAAACAGAAGAAAAAAATGAGAATGTGTGCTGAGGAAACTATGAATACATGAGACACTGGTAATAAATATAGGTGGTAAGCCTAGAAATATTTTACACATAGTGATTGGTAAACATATCCCCTGTGCACATATCTTAAACAAGTTAATTTTTAGTTAAGCTAACTTAAATAAAATTTCAAAATGGACTTAGGAGAAACATTTTATGTATGACAGGTGAGATGCTGAGAGAGAGAAGCCCAGACTATAGAGTATTTAGGTTTAGGGACAGGCATGATGACAACCTGGATCTGATTTAACTTTGCTTTTACTTTGATTTACTCCTGAGTGGCAAATAAACATTGTAATAGAAAGGAAATTAGGATGCATGTTTACAAGGCTCCATTTTGCCTCTCTTGTACTTCATGATGATAAGTCCTCATTTGGTTATCTTGGCAGCCCATCCAGTGAGATGTCTCTCCCTCCGTGTGAAAGAACAAAGTATGATGGGACTGCTCTTTTGTATAATCCCAGCCTCATTGGCTTTTGGAAAGTGTTATGTAAAACATAATTCTGTTACTCAGTAAGTCATGTCACCCAGACTTAATGTCTAGCTCCCTGATCTTCAAATTGTTGCTGTGGCAGAACTATGGCAATTTCCCCTTGTCAGTACTCATGATAGAGGGCCTAGGTATTTCCCATTCATTCCTTCTTAGGGATTTCCATGGGCAGATCTGATCAAAGTCTACAGTAGGGTCTTCTAGTAGTAATCATAAGAAAACACTTGCAGGACAGGGTATAAAGATATACAGGTAAAATATCAAGTGCTATCCATTATTGAACTACTGAATACTTTTCTTTAAAGTAGGACTCACACCTTAATAATATGTTGTTACTGCTTATAACTTTCTATACAAATGACGGATAAGCCATAGAAAACAAAGCATCAACCTAGTACTCAGAAGCAGAAGACAAAGAGAGGAGTGTGATGGCTTCATTTCTTTGTTTTCAATATTGTGAGTCAAGTATAGAGTACTTTATCTGTTACTAATTTATTTATTTACATTGTGACATTTCCAATTGATACAGTGGTTAAGCTACAGACATCAGAATCAGACCAACTTGGGTTTAAATCACAGCTCTGCCATTACTACCAGTTTGATAATGAACAATCAAAAATTTTCAAGTAGCTGTTCCCTTATCTGTAAAATAGGCCTAATAATAAACATCATTTAATGTTTTGGGAGAATTAAATGGGTGATATGCACATAAGACACTTAGAAGAGTATCTGGCACAAGATGTTGTTGTTGGATGCCACTGAGTCCTGTTCAACCTACAGCGACCTTATGTACAACAGAACAAAGCACTCCCTGACACTTTGCCATACCTGGCACTGTATCAGTGCTTCTCTGATATTCATAGGGTTTTCAATGGCTGATTGCTTTTGGAAAGTGGGCTGCTGGGTCCTTCTCCCAAGCTTACAACACCCAGTGTTCCCAGGTGATTTCCCATCCAAGTAGTAAACCGCCCCGGCCCTGCTGAGCTTCTGAGATCTGATAGGATTGAATGCCAAGGTGATATAGCAGCATCTAGTACATAGAAAATAATAATATTATTAAATGAATGACAAATTATTGAGTACAACAAGATCTGTGGGCTAGGGTTTAGCTCAAGTTGGTAGAGCACCTGCTCTGCACTCCCTGAGGACCCAGGCTCAATCCTCAGCACCTCAAAAATGGGAAAAGGGTCAGGCAATCCACTCCCAAAGCAATCCCGAAACAATTAGTCATTGAAAACTCTATGTGGGTTCCTAAGAGTCAGGCTTGACTCTGTAGCACCTAACAATAACAAACAACAACAAAATCTCTAAAATTCTGGTACTATCTAGTAAGTAAGCTCAAAGAGAACCTATCTGACACCAAGATACTTGGTTATTTAAAACTTCTCCATTATAGTTCATAAACATTTTAGAATTTCCACAAGTTTCCCATTTTCTTCTCATAGTTCTAAGAAGCTATTACTGAAGTGATGAGTCAACAAAAGAACAGTTGATGGCTATCCTTTACTCTTCCTCTAAGCATACCAAACAACTTCTGCTGATTAGTTTTCTTATTATGCTCCCAGTTCCTTTGACTTCAGATGACAGTTTGTCTTTCATGATTTTCATGTAAGGGCTCTGAATGCGCTCACATGTATTTCCCATATATTAAATAATTTGTGGTATATATGGATTTCTAAAGAACCTATTGCAATGACACTTCAGGAATTAGACATTAGAGCAAAAGATATGAAGGAAAAGTATTTCCATGAATACGACATTAGTGCTTTGTATTTAGGAAGCAACTTTCATCTGCACCCCTCAAAGACTTTCACAAATGCTATCTGATGCTTTAGTCACTTGGCCAAGCTGCAAGAGGAATGGTCTTTCAAAGAAATCCTTCAAAGTATATCAAACTCCACGAAGGAAGGAGTTGAGGATAGCTGGTTAAGGTGTCAGAATGTTCAGAAACACTTAAAAATAGTATATACAAAAATACCATCTAAAAAACGACTCCTTACTTAGAATATGGTGTTCCCCAGGTACAGCTTTCATAGTAAGTAAACAGAAATTTTATAATATTAGCATCAACAGCCACATTACAAGTTAATGGCATCTAGTCAATTTTGTAAATGTGTAACAATCTGATATGAGGCAGATGAGTTCCTCCACAATGTATCCAAATATAATTATTAAAGCATTACATATTAATGATGGTGTATATTACATGTAAAGAGCATGGGCAGTGCTAGGGATGTAGTTCAGTGTTAGAGTCCTTGCCTAGCATGCATAATGCCCTGGGTTCAATCTCTAGTACTGCAAAATAAATAAATGAATAAATAAATAAATAACATAGACATCAGACCAGGATTGTATGCCAAATGCTAAGCTAAGCATAGTACCAAGTACTTATGACAAACTCACTTAATATTAGTTACCAATATAATTAGTATTGTAATTTCATGATTACTATAACTATGAATTTAGATTAAGAAACAGTTTTCTTTCAAAGAATTACTACTGCTGCTACTTCTGTTTTTTTCTATTATCTGTTTAAGATATGTACCTGTAAGGTAAGAAGAAAAGAAAAAAATACCTCCATTTATTCTCTAGAAAAAATCACTCAAGACGCCGAGAAGCAAGACTACTCAGATGTTAAGACCTCTTCTCATTTTCTGACTGAAATCATTTACAGAGTCTTGTTGTCATGGATACTATGGTGGTGGGCATGTCATAAATGCATGTGGCTAATTATTTAGGCAGGGACAGGGATGGAATCAGATAAGGTACTTTAACTCAAATGGAAAAACTGACCTAAATTTTTTAAATTAATTCTATCAGTGTCATGAAGACACAACATTAACCTATACACACTTATTATGGAGATACCACTAGCTTCATTTACTAATTCCCTTTAGGTCACTATTATTGGTCCTCTATTCATATTCTCTCTCTCTCTCTCTCTCTCTCTCTCTCTCTCTCTCTCTCTCCTCTCTGTATTGGAGGGCTGAACTTAGGGCTTTGCACATACTTTGCAAGTGCACTACCACTGAGCTACACCCCTAGCCTGCTTTTATTTTTCTTTTTCGTCTTGAGACAGGATTTTGCTAAATTATGCAGGCTGCCTCTGGCCTCGCAATCCTCCTGCCTCTACCTCCTGTGATGCTAGGATTACAGGCATGCACCACTGTGCCCAGTACCTTCATTCTCTCTTATTGTACATTCTTACTCACATAACTGTTGTTATTGTTGTGAGGTGCTGTCGAGTCGGTATCCGACTCATAGCAAGCCTCATAGGGTTTTCAATGGCTCACTGTTTCGGGATTGCCTTGGTAGTGGATTGCCAGGCCCTTCTCCCATTTTTGCGGTGCTGGGAATTGAACTCGGGACCTCAGAGACTGCAGGGCAGTGCTCTACCCACTGAGCTAAATCCCAGATGCACTCACATAACTAGTATTCTTTAAAACTGGACTATTTGAAAAAAAGTCATTGTTTTTAGTTTTCTGAGAAATTTCCATAGTGATTTCCATAATGGATGAGCTAGCTTATAGTTCCATCAGCAGTGTAAAAGATTTTCTCCTCCCCTCCCCTGCACCCTCAACATCATTTGCTGTTGTCTATTTTGTTTATGCTAGTCATTCTGATGGGCTGGGATTTAGCTCAGTGGGTTGAGTGCTGCACTCAACCTGAGTGCTGCACTCAGTCTCTGAGGTCCTAGGTTGGATTCCCAGCACCGCGAAAAAAAAGGGAGAAGGACCTGGCAACCCACTCCGAAGGCAATCCTGAAACAGTCAGCCATTGAAAACCCTATGAGGATTGCTATGAGTTGGATACCGACTCAACGGCACCTAACAACAACAACAACAACAACAAGTCATTCTGACAGGGCTGGGCTTTAGCTCAGTTGGTAGAGCGCTGCTCTACAGTCTCTGAGATTCTGGGTTGGATTCCCAGCACCGCAAAAAAGGGAAAAGGACCTGGCAACCCACTCCGAAGGCAATCCTGAAACAGCCATTGAAAACCCTATGAGGGTCGCTATGAGTCAGACATGACTTGATGGCACCTAACAACAACAAGTCATTCTGACAGGATGAGAAAGATTCTCAGGGTAGTTTTGATTTACATTTCTGATGGTTAAGGAAGTCAAACACTTTTTCATATATTTATTGGCAATTTGTATTTCTTCTTTTGAGAACACTCCATTCAGTTCCATTGCACTTCCCAATTGGATTTTTTTGGTATTTAATTTTTTGAATTCTTTATATCCTAGATAGTAATCCTCTGTCTGACAGATAGTTGGCAAAGATTTTCTCCCATTATGTGAGCTCTCCCTCAATTCTATTGTTTCCTTTGCTGTGCAGAACCTTTTCAATTTCATGTAATCCAATTTGTCAGTTCTTGGTACTATTTCCTAGGCTAGTGGAGTCTGTTTAAGAAAGAACGCTCTTGCCTATGCCTATGTGCTGAAGTGTGTTCCCTACATTTTCTTCTAGTCATTTCAACGTTCTGGGTTTTACATTAAAATCTTTGATCCATTTTGAATTGATTTTTGTACAGGGTGAGAGATATGGATCTACTTTGATTCTGCTACATGTAGCTATGTAGTTTTCCCAGTGTCATGTGCTGAAGAGGCTATCTTTTCTCCAATGTATGTTTTTGTCACCTTTGTGAAAGATCAGGTGGTTGTAGTTTTGTGGGTATATTCTGGGACTTCTATTCCATTGTTCATCATACTTGCTTTTATGCCAGTACCAGTCTGTTTTTACTACGATGACTCTGTAATATAATTTGATGTCAGGTATTGTGATGCCTCTTGAAGTGTTCTTTCTGCTTAGGATTCCTTTGACTATATGGGGTTTTTGTGCTTTCATACGAAATTTAAGTTTTTTTTTCTATTTCTGTGAAGCATATCATTGGAATTTTTATGGAGATTGCATTGAATCTGTAGATCACTTTTGGTAGTATAGCCATTTTCAAAATATCAATTCTTCCAATCCATGAACAAGGGAGGTCTTTCATCTTCTACTGTCGTCTTCAATTTTTTTCTTTAGTGTTTTAAAGTTTCCATTGTAGAGACCTTTAGATTCTTTGATTAGATTTATTCCTAGATATTTTACTTTCTGAGGCTATTGTGAATGTGATTATTGTTTTGATTTCTTTCTCATCATATCTGTTATTAATATATTGGAATGCTATTGGATTTTGAATATTAATTTTGTAACTTGATACTTTGATGAAGGTACCATTAAATCTAGGAGTTTTCTGGTGGAGTCTTTAAGGTCATTTAAATATAAGGTCATGTTATCTGCAAATAGGGGTAAAGTAATTTAATGTGTTTATTCCCTATTTGTAGCCCTTTTATTTCTCTCTCTTACTGCTCTAGCTAAAACTTCAATCACTATGTTGAATAAGAGTAGAGAGAGTGGACACCATTGTTTTCTTCCTTATTTTAGTGCAAATGCTTTCAGTTTTTCCTCATTTAATATAATGTTGGCTATGTGTTTGTTGTATATAGCCTTTATAATGTTGAGTTATGTTCCTTCTATTCCAAATTTCTTTAGAACTTTTATCATGAAAGGATATTGAACTTTGTCAAAGGCTTTTTTTTCTTCTATTGAGATGATCATGTGATTTATCTCTCTGAGTCTATTGATGTGTTTTATTACATTTATTGATTCATACATGTTGAATCAGGGCTGGGGTGTAGCTCAATTGATAGAAAGCTTTCTGTGCATGAGCTGAGGCCCTAGGTTTGAGCACTAGCACTGTAAAAATGGGAGAAAGAACCAGCAGCCTACTCCCAAAACAATCAGCCATTGAAAACCCTATGGATAACAGAGAAGCACTGTCCGATATAGTGCCTTTTTCATTCCATTGTACATAGGGTCACTATGAGTTGGACGTGACTCAATGGCAACTAAAAAGAACATATATTGAACCAGACTTGCATTGGTGGAATGATATCCACTTGGTCATGATGTATGATCTTTTCTATGTGTTACTGTATTTGGTTTACAAGTATTTTATTGAGGACTTTCGTGTCTATGTTCATCAGAGATTTTGGTCTATAGTTTTCTTTATTTTGTGTGTCATTATCTGATTTTTATATCAAGGTAGTACTAGTTGAATAGAATGAGTTTGGGGGTATTTTTTCCCTTTCTATTTTATGGAAAAGTTAGAGGAGGATAGGCATTGATTCTTCTTTAAAGGCTTGATAGAATTCAGCTATGAGCCCATCAGAACCTGGTCTTCTTATTGGAAAGTATTTTATTATTGCTTCAATTTCATTACTTATTATAGGTCTGTTTATATAACTTAAATCCTCTAGATTTAATTTTGGTAGGTCACATGTGTTAAGCAATCTACACATTTCTTCTGTATTTTACTTTTTTGGAGAGTACTAGTTCTCAGTGTAATCCCTGATGATCCTCTGTATTTCATTGCTTTTGTTGTATTCACCCTTTATTCACCTCTAATTTTATTAATTTTTTATTGGACATTTTTAATGTACACCTTAATGTGATTCATTCTGACATGCTTTTCATTGTGGCATTTCCATATATGCATTTTGATGTACATTATTCATATAGGTGCCCCCTTACCCTCTTGTATGCTTCCCCCTACCCTCCCCATCTAAGTCTTCTCTATCATTTACTTTGTAATATTTTTCTATATGTCCTTGAGTTCCAGTTCTGTTTAAGATAGAAACTTTTCCTGTACTGAACTTTGTTATTATCTTGTCAGAACAATTGCATGCATTTTCTAGACCATTTATATTGACACCATTCTTAGCTTTTTTTTTCATTTTATTGTGATCTGACCTTTGAATAGGATGTTTCCTTCATATAATTTTGATTCAGCTTCCACATATGAGTGAGAACATGTGGTGTTTCTCTTTCTGAGCTTGGGTTCATTCACTTAAAATAATTTTCTCTAATTCCATCCATTTTGCTGCGAATGACCTTATTTCATTTTTTTTTGATTGCTGAGTAGTATTCCAACATGTATATGTACCATAGTTTTTTTATCCATTCTTCTGTTGCTATTGTGAAAAGTGCAGCATTGAACATGGAGATGCAGGTGTCTGGGTGGGATGATGACCCATCTTCCTTTGGGTAAATTCCCAGTAGTGTTATGTCTGGGTCATAGAGTACATCTATTTTCAGTTTTTAAAGATATCTCCATATTGATTTCCAAAGTGGCTGGACCAATTGACAGCTCCACCAACAATGTAATAGTGTTCCTTTTTCACCGCAACCTCACCAGCATTTGTTGTTATTTGTTTTATTGATCTTGGCCATTCTTACTGGTATAAGGTGAAATCTCAGAGTTGTTTTAATTTGCATTTACCTAATGGCTAGGGATACTGAGCATTTTTTCATGTGTTTCATGGCTTTATGGACCTCTTCATTTGAGAACTGTCTACTCAGTTCCTTTGCCCATTTGTGTATTGGATTATTTGTCTTTTGGGAGTTTTTTTCTTGAGTTCTTTATAAATTCTAGTAATTAGACCTTTATCTGATGTATAAAATGCGAAGATTTTTTTTCCCATTCCGTGGGGGTTTTCTTGACTCTGTTAATTGTTTCTTTTGCTGTGCAGAAGCTTTTTAATTTCATCCATTTATCTATTCTTGTTACAATTTTTTGAGCAATTGGAGTCCTATTAAGGAAATACTTTCCTATGCCTATATGATGGAGTCTATTGCCTATCTTGCCTTCTATAAGTTTTAACGTTTCTGGTTTTATGTTGAGATCTTTTATCCATTTTGAGTTAACTCTCGTGTATATTGAGAGATGTGGGTCCGCTTTCATTTTTCTGCATGTGGATGACCATGTTTTCCAGCACCATTTGTTGAAAAGGCTATCCTTTTTCCAGTTTTGATCTATGCCTTTCTTTTGGTTAGTTTGGCTAAGGGTTTCCCGATATTGTTATATTTTCAAAGAATAAACTTTTAGTTTCACTGATTCTTTGTATTGTTTGTTCAGTTACTATTCCATTGATTTCTGCCTATATATTTATTACTTTTGTCTACAAGTTGTAGAATTGGCTTGTTGTTATTTTTCTAATGCTGTAAGGTTTATGATTTAGTTATTTATTTGAGCATTCTGTAATTTTTTGATGTAGGCACTCACAGATATGAATTTCCCTCAAAGAACTGTGTTTTCTATATCCCAAAGGTTCTGGTAGGTTATATTATTAGTTTCATTTAATGCTAAGAATATTTTATTTCCTCTCTGATTTATTCAATGTCTGCTTGACTGCTCAAGTGTGTTGTTCAATTTCCATGTACTTGTAACATTTTTGTAGCTTCTCTTGTTATTGATTTCTCATTTTATTCCATTATGATCTGATAAGATACAAGAATGATTTCATTTTAAATATTTGATAAGGCTAGTTTTGTGAACTAAAATGTAATTTATTTTCTTGTGGTCCTGAAAAGAATGTATATTCTGCAAATGTTGGATAAACTATTCTATAGATGTCTGTTAACCCAGGTTTGATCCTCAGCACCACAAAATGGGGAGAGGGATGTGGTAATCCATGCTGAAGGCAATCCTGAAACAATCAGCCATTGAAAGCAATATGATGGTTGTTATGAGTCAGACCTGACTCGAAGGCACCTAACAACAACAACAACATATTTGGGGTTATTAATGAGAGAAATTTGGTGTTTTGTGTAACTTCTTGTTTGCTTTTCTAGTTGGTTTGGGTGTTGGCTGTTCTTTACTTTCTCCCTTGTTCATATTAGAGGTTTGCTGGTTTCCTAAGTTAGATGCCCTTGCTTCTTTCTTAGCTTCCATTTGTTCATGTGTTCCTATCATGAAATTTATTCATTCTTGTAATCTCATATTAGTGTCATTCTTCCTCTGTGCATAGGATTCCTGTAGGTGTCTTCTGCAATGCTTGTTTAGTGGTTGTGAGTTGTTTAAATTTGTGTTTATCTTAGAAGGTCTTTATTTCTTCATCTATTTTAAAGTATAACATTGTTGGATATAGTAGTGTCCATTGGCAATTATTTGCTTTTAGGGGTTGAAATATATTATTCCCTACTTTCCTAGCTTTTAGGGTTACTGTTGAAAGGTTTGATGTTATTCTGATGGGTTTGCCTTTGTAAATGAGAAGGTGCTTTTCTCTTGCAGCCTTTAAAATCATCTTTTTGCTTTGTAGTTTTAGCATTCCAACTATAATGTGATGTGGAGAGGATTTTTTTCTCATCATGTTTATTTGGGGTTCTTGATGTTTCTATTATTTGGTGTCTATTTTCCCCTAGATTTGGGAAGTTTTTGGCTATTACTTCATTGAATAGATTTTGTATGCCTTTAGTTTTAGTCTCATCTCCTTCTACACCATGGATACTTAGGTTATGTCTATTCACCTTGTCTTCATGTGCTCTATCCTCCATAAAAAATTAAATTTATATTTTTCAAAAAATGTGAATTAAATGCTATATAATATTTCACAGATTTTAATAACTTGTTAGGCATAAACTACCACATTCTTCACAACACATGCTAATGCAATGAATTTGTAGAACATCTCCATTTAAAAGGATTGAAAATAATATAGCTAACAAACACATCACAGAGCCCTAAACATTGCAAAAAGCATTGGTTTATATAAAAGTCTACTGAGTGGAAATACTTGAATATAATATTTCTAAAATGACTTAAAAATGATTGTTCATTTTATGCAGCAAAGGAAAGAATTAACAGAGGAGAATTCCTACAGAATGGGAGAAAGTATTTGCAAACTATGTGATCAATAAGGGGTTAAGGTTGATAATATATAAGAAACTCATACAACTCACTAGGAAAAAAATAAATAACTGTAATAAGAAATGGGCAATGGACCTGAATAGACATTTTTCCAAAGAGGATATGCTAATAACCAACAGGTATCTGAAAAAATACTTAACACCACTAATCATTGGGGAACTGTAAATTGAAACACATCGAAATATTACCTCACAATCATTAGAATGGTCACCATTGTGATGGTTAGTATCGATTGTGAATTTGATTAGATAAAGAAATGTCCAGGTGATTAGTAAAGCACACCTTTGGTTGTATCTGTGATAGCACGTCTGAGAATGTTTAAATCATGAGGGCTCTTACCTAAGGAACGGATCAATTTGTTCATGAATTTATAATATGATGATGTTACCAGGAGGTGGTAGAAGGTAGAAAGTGAGGCCTACTTGGAGGAAGTAGGTTACTGGGGGGGTGTGCTTGGGGGCTATATCTTACCCTGGATCCTTCCTATATTCCATTTTTCTCTGCTTCCTGACTACCATAATATGAGCTGCTGGGCTCTGTGAAGCACTCCTTTCTCCCACCCCATGCCATGATGGACTAACACTTCTGAAATGGTAAAAATAACTACTTCTTTCCCTTAAGTTCTTTCTGTCAGTTATTTTGGTCATAGTAATGAGAAAGTAACTAAAACCACTATTTTAAAAATGCAAAAGAAAAAGTGTTGGTGAGGATATGGACATAATAGATACCTTTTCACAATTGGTATAGCTGCTGTGAAAAAGAATATGAAGTTTGCTAGACAATTAAAAACACAATTACTCTATGATCCAGCAATCCCAGTTTGGGGAATATATTCAAAAGAATTGAAAGCAAGATTTCAAAGAGACATCTGCACACTCATGTTCACTGCAGTATTTGTCACAATATCCCAGAAGTGGAAGCAAATCAAATTACCATTGACAGATGAATGCATAAACAATATGTGCTCTCTCTCTCTCTC
>VMDO01040229.1:0-12083 GCA_007922755.1 Pedetes capensis | reverse complement strand
TGGAAGAATATAAACTGAGAGTGGTGACACTTGTTTGTAATCCCAGAGCTCAGGAAAGGCAGGATGATTATAAATTTGATGCCAGCTTGGGCTACATTGTGAGACCATGTCTCAAATATAAAATCAAAATAAAAAGGAAGAAAATAGATGAAATAAATGTATTTCTATACAGGTCTCTTTTTACTTTGTAACTGAGGAAGGAGTAGCCCAAAATAAGTTTTCTGTGATCTCTAACAAGGCTTCGCACAATTCTCCAAAGATAAATATCACCAACGAATGTTTGCAGTTCATTAAATGTATCAATTTGCATCATTTACATTGAGATTATCCTCTCCCCATTGATTCCTTTACATCTCAATGTAAACAATGTAACTTCATAAGTACACTGGAAAAACAGGAGAATATAACCCAAATATGCATTGACTACATATTCTTCAAAAGGTTCCATAAACTTCATAAATTAATGAAAGTGTGACAAAAGTGATGAAATAATTGCATAATGGGAAAAAAACAAATGCTGTATTACTCTGTACCCCACCAAAATTTACCACTAAAGGGGAAAAATGTATCAATTATAAAACTCTATTCCAGAAGGGTCTATTTGAGAGTATGTGGAGGGACTAGATTAACAAGTTCTCAGGTTCTCCGTGATTGGAAGTTCCTTCTTAATAATGTCTTCAATGGCTCTTGTTATCTAAGTAGTTTGCAAAATTAAACAGTTTGGTCATAGCAAGCATAAGGAAAATGATAGCTTGCAATTTGCTTGCCTAATTTCTGAACTTTCCTTCAAATTCTAAGAAAAATGAGTGCATTAAGCAAAAGGAACACCCACTTACACACACACACACACACACACACACACACACACACACACACCCTGTTGTTAAGCGCACCTCAACGTCAAGAAAACAAAAATCCTTAAAACTGGGTCAGTAAGTAACTATGATAAATGACACCCCTGTATACCCGCATGAATTGTGAAGGACATAGACTCAGAGTCCAGTTGGCAAGAAAAGCCAGAGGCCAGAAGTATTCAAAAGACTGCTTTTTCTTTTCCCATGAGCAGGCTGTCTTAATTTAGCATGTAGGTATCTGTAATAGGTAAATAAATTCATTGGTACATAGACACTTGCCTATGAATTCCTATGTCTACACAATTCTTTGGAGAAAATCCCTCTAAATATATATATCTGTATCCCTCATGTTGTTGCGAGATGCCATCGAGTCAGGTCCAAATCATAGCAACTCTACCACAGAACAAAAACTCTCTGACACTGTCATGCACATGATATTTTTCAAGTTTAAGTTCATTTTTGTAGACACTGTGTCAATCCATCTAGTTGAGGGTCTACCTTCTTTTTGTTGACTTGCCACTCTCCCAAACATGACGTCCTCCTCCAGGGACTGGTCTCTTCTGATATGTCCAAAATACAGTAGACTCAGTCTAGCCATCTTTGCTTCCAAGGAGCACACTGATTAAACTTCCAGGATGGATCTATTGGTCCTTTTGGCAGGCCATGGTATAATCAATGTTGATCTCCAGCACCATACTTCTCAGGGTGAGCTAAAAATGCCATGTTTGTCAATCTCCTTAACATGTTTCTATTGCATATGGTTTTTCATAATAAAATATCTGTACCATAAGGATAACAAACTATATCCATAGAAACAGAAAGTGAATATTTGCAGCACAACTTTAACCAAACACGTAGTCCTACTTGATCTCATTTCCATTAAAACTTTGACATTTCTTGCTGGTATTTTCAAGAAAGGAGGAATGATGGAAGAGAATTATTTCTTCCTACAAATGCTTTATTCCTCTCTTTATAGGTGTATTTCTTTTTACTTTTGTCCTTTTTTTCTATTTTTGGAGACTCTCACCTGAATTTACAGATTTAATTTCATTTTTAATTCCTGAACTTATTGTGTTTTTCCCCTGCTGTGCTATAGACTTCTTATTTAAGCAGCATTTTTCACTGCAGAAATGCATGAGGTATGAAGCACAGTAGGAAATAAGTGTAAAACTCTGGGGAAATCAGGGAAATGGGAAATTGCATGTGCCTGGCCCTAACTGAAACAACTTGTAGTGATCCTGGGAAAGTATTTAAATTCCCCTAAGATGAAATCCAGTACCTGGGAATATATTAGCTATATTTTACTATCTGTCTAGTATTTCTGGTTGTGCCTGGACAATGTGAACCTATTCAACTAAGGCATATTTCAAATGGAAGAAGTCTCATTTGCTAAAATATTTAAAGAAAACAAAACAAAACAAAAATCAAAAAAAACTAGGAGCTCTTTCCAATAAGATTTATATTATCAAATGAAAATAAATAAGGAGTATTATAAGTGGTAGAAACAAATCTCAATTTATTACTTGCCTGGTGATAAAATAATCAGGCCATTCAACTAGGTTTGTGTGTCTTTGGAACTCTTGCACAAGCAAACAGAAACTTAACTTAGAAACATTCCTTGGAAATGATTACGAATAAGTCACAGTCAACCAGCCCATTGGTTATATATTGAAGGTTAGCTAAAAGTGGATGATGTCAAATAGAAATAACTTTGAATCCCTCTGCAAAATATTTCTACAGTAAACAATAGAAGAAGAACCAATTTATAATATATTCTATCATAAACAAAGACCAGAAGCAGAGGAAATTGCCTACCCTTTCTAGGGAAATGCAGAGCATAATTTTTTATCTTCTGCATCTGTTATATTACAATGTTTAATAATTTTCTGTTTCTACATACAAAATTGCATACTTCCTCCATTAATACTAAATATATATTTAAAAGAAATTTAGATTTCATTTTAGGTTTAGAAGGTGCTACACTTTGCATGTTTATTATTTTGACAATTGCCCCATCTCCATGTAATTGAGGGAAAAAAAAAAACAGCCTGGACTTACATTGAATGTTATAAATGCAACTGACTTTCTTGTGCCCCTTTGGAGAGTATAGAAGAAAAAAGTTAGCTTATTTTGATAATAGTAATTATAGATTTTGTATTAGTTTCCGGGGGACACCATAACAAATTACTACAAACTTATTCGGCTTAAGCAAGAGAAGCTGGCCAGGCCCCATGGTCTATGCCTGTAATCACAGTTATGTGGGAGACAGAGGCAGCATGAGAGAGACTTTGAGACTAGAAGCAGTATGCACAGTTTAGTGAGATCCTATCTCAAAATATAAAATAATACAAAAGGGGATTAGGTGTGCAGATCAGTGGCAGAGCACTTGGAAAACATGCATGAGGCCCTGGGTTAAGCTCCCCAGTACCAAAAAGAAAAAAAAAAAAAGATGACAAATACAAATTGTGTATATTCAAGATATACATTTAAACAAATACTAAACCGAGCATATTAATACATGTCTGTAAGTCCAGTGAATTGGGAGATGAGATGGAGGTGAAAGGATCAGGACCTTTAGGCCAGAGGTAACCTGTGTAACTTAATGATATCATGTCCCCAAATAAAAAGAATAGAAAATGGACTGGGGATGCAGCCTAGTTGTAGAGCAATTGAAAAGTTTGTGCAAGGCTCTAAGTTCAACTCCCAGATATCGCAAAAGGAATAATAATAATAATAAAAAACAGCATTAATGCAATGCCTATCTGGACAGTATGTTAAAAACTCTGTGCTGGCAGTCCTGCCACTGTGCTGTCTGATCCTGTCAGATCTCGGAAGCTAAACAGAGTCAGACCGGTTAGTATATGGATGGGAGACCTCCTGGTAACATCAGATGCTGTAGGCTTAGGAGAAGGACTGGGAAACCCACTGCCAATAAAACACTCACTCACTGAAAACCCTATGAATAGCAGAAAAACACTGACAACAGTGTTTTGCCTGTTGTACATAGGGTCGTTATGATTTGGACAACAACTTGAGGGCATCTAACAAGTTTATGTGTATGTGTATGATTAGCTGTTATCATTGCTTAGGATGAATTTAGGGCTAGTTCTCTTATTTACTCAATATTCTAAATTGTCGAAAGAAAATAGAGGATGTTAAATATTTCCAAATTCTGTTTCAACCAGGTTCACATATATATTTCCATTTTATACTACAGTTAGCACCTTATTGTATAATTTTAGTGAAAAATAACTTTGGTTGCATGTCATTTATTTCTATTCTTAGTCCTCTTTGAAGCAAAAGCCAAACCCAAAGATTATAGCCAGAATTTCAGTTTGTAATGATCTATTCAAAGAGGAATTTTTGGGACAATACATTATAGTGTTATTTAGATAAAATACAGATTTGCCTGAAACTGTCAGAGCAAATTTATGTTTTAAGGAAAAATAACCACCATTTACTTGTTTATGAACTTTGCTGTAAAAATAGTTAAATATAAATAAAACATATTTATATGTATAACAGATAGTTAGGAAAGATGCTGAACATAACTCAGGTGAACAATTATATCTGCAATTCAGTGAAAACAGTGTGTAAATTATATCGAGCAGTTGAACCTAGAGCCTCATGCTAAGCAAGGCTTTACCACTGAGCTGTATCTCCACCCCTTTTTAAAATCCTTTTCAGACTAGGTCTTGCTCAGTTGTACAGGCTACCTCTGACCTGGAACTTGTGAATCTCCTGCCTCTGCCTCCCTCGTTGCTGAGATTACAGGAATGCACCACTGCACCTGGCCTACTTATGAACTTTAAAATGCTATTATTTATACAGGAACAACAGAATCATTATAAAAATCACACTTCCAAACAATATTTGCACAATAAAGACTCACTGGCTAACATGACAGAAATTTCTAAAGAGTAAATAGCAATTGAGTCATTGACTCTGGTATCAACAGTTCATTATCATGGAGCACATCAGTTACATATGTAAAATCTAAATATTCTCTCATCTATAATAAATATTCAGATAACTTTAAGTTGGAAATTTTTCTATTGTTTTTGCCTTTATAGAAAAGCTAATTATCTTGATTCAAGTTCTTACAGAATTTAAGTTCAAATAAATCAGAATTACCAAGCTATGTAAGGGCTACACAGAAGTATTCTGCAATGCATAAAGTGAAGTAGAGGGACTTTGTGACAGCCCGTTCATGCCTGGAAGGGAAGACAATTGAAGCCTGAACTCTGGGCACAATGTACAAACCTAAGAACAACTGTCCGCTAGATACATGTTGACCACCTCTATTTAGAAATCGTCATAGCTTAAATTATGCATTTGATTACCAGATTCACAATGATAACCAATTTTTGATAAAGGTATTCCCATCAATTTTCCATAATTAAAGATTTTACTATTTCTTGTTTTATTATGTAAGAAACATCCCACATTGTTTCATGACTTTGTTTCTATTTTGAAACATTTTTGTGTCACATCCCTACCATTGCTCAGTAGCACAGAGAAGTGTTCTTCACTGAAGTAGATTCTTACCACAGATTAGAGGTACTTCCCTCTCAAGAAACTGGTTCCATGCTTTTTTTAGTGTTTCTATAGCTTACCTCAATAACCTTAGCTTTTGAAGGAAGAAAGACAAGGCTTAAAATAGTGGATTTTTGTTCTTGTAACTGAGAAACCTAAGGCATGAAAACATTTTTTTCCCATGTTCAAATATGTATCAATTATGTTTGGTGTCTGCATGAACCCTCATCCCAATCAATAAGAAATTAATTCTCTATCAGTGTATCCATATTACTTTTTAAAATATTCTTGGAATACTTAACACTGTAGGTATTTATTATTGTTAGGTGCTTTCCAGTTGAGACCGATTCATAGTGACCTCATAGGTTTCAATGGCTGATTGTTTCCAGATTGTTTTTGAGAGTGGACTGCCATATCCTTGTTCCATTTTTGCAGTTTTGAGGATCAAACTTGGAACCTCAGAAAGTGTGGAGCAGTGCTCTACCCACTAAGCTAAACCCACCTAAAAACCATAGGCACTATACACTGGAATACTACAAAAAATATACTCTCTATAAGTCATGTCAGTAGTCCATGCTACACATTACAAAATGTTTTAAGAAGCAACATAGAAGCAACATTTTTCAGTTGTTTTGAAACTGAACTGTCAAAATTATGGTATGAAAACAATATTCCTCTAAAAATATTAGCTCTGAAATTTTATGCTATCTTTATAAATTCCAATTTTTCAGATCATTTTCCTACGGGTTATGAGAATAGTTTAACTCAATTACTATACTGCATAGATGTCAGTTTATAATTAGATGATGTATCACAATTCCCACACTATAATTTTATTTCAATGAAACTGTACAAAAAAAGAGTCTAAAGAAAATATTATTTCCAAAATTTGAGGAATACAATTTTCATCTTAATTATATTTATTTATTTTAATTAGTATAAAATGTAAAAATATGGTAGTGGTAGTGCATGCCTGGGCTATGTAGAGAAATTCTGTCTTAAAAAATAACTAACTAAATACAAATTAATTAATTAATTAATTAATTAAAAAAATAAGAATTCAAGTATTTGGCCTTCATTTATTAAAGACAAAGTGAGTGCAAACTTTGAAGAATACTGTTGGCAGGTAACAGAGCAATATATCTGCAAGAGATTTGCAGACACAACTCTCCATCCCTAAGGATGACAGACTCCTCTGAACCTGCAGTATAATGAAGGCTTTTTGGTGCTGAAGTCCAATAAATAGTATGCATCATACTGTCCACTATGTTCATGACTAAGACTAGTCAGGAGGGAGTGTACTTAATCTGTATTTAATGCTGTTTTTTCTGCATTTCTTTTTCTTTTTTTCTCTTTTAACACTACTAGGTGTTGTCATAGTTACATGCTAGGCAACTATACCACCACTGAGCTGCCCCTCTGGCACCATTTTTACTTTTTGAGATTTTGAAACATGATCTCACTAAGTTATGCAGGCTGCCTCTGGCTTCAAACTTGTGATTCTATTATCTCAGCACCCCAAGTACCTGGGATTATGGCTCCAGGCTTAATACTGCCTTTGTAAAATTTCATTTGTTTTTATTCAACAATTTGTGAACTCAGCCGGCATCATCATCTTTATATTTAAGGAAATGAACTCAAACCTAACTCAAATTAATCAATTTTTTGAGTATAATAAATTTTGAGTGGTAAGGTTGATATCCAAACATGGAATTTGTTGTTGTTGTTTGGTGCACTCAAGTACGACTCATTGTGACCCTATGTACAGAAAAGGAAACACTACTGGACACTGTGCCATGCCCAGCACCATGACAGTGCTTCTCTGCTATCCATAGGGCTTTCAATGGCTGATTGTTTTGGGGTTACTTCAGAATTCAATTGCAATATTCTTCTCCCATTTTTGTGGTGCTGGGTACTGAACCCATGGCCTTGGAGAGTGCAGAGCAACAGTCTACCAACTGAGCTAAATCCTAGCCCAATCTGGAAATTAGTGACTACAAAATCTCTGCCCTTGACATGCTAAAGTTCATGAAAAATGTTTTTATCCCTTGAGATAGTTGTTAAATGATGCTTACATTAACTCAAAAGTATATTTTTAAATGAATGGTGCTTATTTTTCAGATTAAATAGGTTGTTCTCAACAAGATACTATGCAAAACATAGGGGAAGATCGTTGCTTGGTTTGCCACACTTTTTATTTTCTTTATTTTCATTACTGCAGGGATGAAACCAGGGCCTCATTTATACTTTGCAAGTGCTCTACCCATGATCTGCACCTCAGCCCCCTTTTTATTTTTTATCTTGAGACGGAGTCTCCTTAAGTAATGCATGCTGCCTCTGGCCTCAAACTTACAATCTTCCTGCCTCCACGTCTAGCCAGGTGGTTTGGCACATATTTTTATTTATTTCATTAATTTATTTATTTACTTAGTGATCATGTGCAGTTGTGAACTCAGGGCCTCATATATGTTTTTGTAAGAAATTTACCTTTGAGCTGCACTCCTAGTTCATGTTTTACCTTTTATTTTGACACAGTCTCCCTAAATTGAACAGATTGCCTAGCGTTGAATTCTCTCTCTCTGCCTGCCTCCACCTTCAGAGTCGCTGGTATTATAGACATGAACCACTGGGCCCCACTTTGGCACATAATTCTTAATAGCAATTTTTATATGTATGGTTTAGGATAACAAACCAGTAGGGAAAACTAAACTATTAGCTGAAATCACATGTACAGATCAATTATAAAAGAGAAAATAGATGTTATTGTTAGGTGCTATTGAGTTGGTTCCAACTCATAGGGACCCTCATAGTGTTTGCAATGGCTAATTGTTTCAGGATTGCTTTGGGAGTGGATTGCCAGGTCCTTCCCCTGTTTTTGCACTGCTAGGGATCAAATCCAGTAAGAAGTGAGTGCGGACCAGCACTCTACCAACTAAGCTATACCCCAGTGAGACAATAGAAAGAGCTTTAAATTGAAAGTGTGGATAAATAAACATGTTATAACTACCATTAGAGGAATATTTAAGGAATAGATTGAAGATATTTGGAAGTAAAGGATTAGTAAATGGATGGGTATAATTTATAAAATATGTTATATTGATCCTGCATCCTCTAGAGAGGGATGAGCAAACATTTTCTTTAAAGGACCTGGTAAGAAGAGCAAGTCTCTGCCTGAGTGGGCCTTACCGTCTCTGTCACAGCTATTCACCTCTTTCATTATAACCAGCCACAATGCCTAAACATTATGTAAATAACCTTTCCACCCCATTTGTAGTTAAATGCTCTATCTCCCAACATGTGGCAAGCACCTATGTGTTTCTTATACTTAGAAATTTGCCTTCTGAAAAATGTCATATACATGCATAACTTTTGCAGAATTGTACAGTGTGGGTCATTAGATCTGAGGTTTTCACTTGGCAAAAGATGTAAGATTTATCTATCTCTATATAAATACATAATTTGTTCATTTGGTGTGATATATCATTGGATGGTTGCATCATGGTTTACACATTCATCTGTAGAAAGAAAGCTTGAGTTTCCACATTGGGTAGATAATTACTAAATAGCTATAAATATATTTGGGACTTTGTGTGAATGTGAGTTTTATACTGATTTTACTAAATACTTAGAAGAACAGTTGCTAAATAAAATGATAAGGCAATTTTTAACCTCAAAATCAACTGTGAAACTGTTAACTAAAGCAGCTGATATTTTTAATTCCCAAAAGCAGTGGGTAAGAATTTCTATTGCTCTGCTCCTTATCATTTGCTACTGTACTTTTTGTTTGTTTGTTTGCTTTATCTATTTGTATACATGTATAATAATATCTTATATTGGTTTAACTTTCCTTTTCTTGATTGCTAGTGAAAAAGATTTGGAACATTTACTGATGAAGATCAAAGAACATAGCCTTCAGTGTGGATTGTAACTCAACATCAACTAAACAAAATTCCTTACAACTGGGTCAGTATGCAACTTCACAATAAATGGAGAAAAGATTGAGGATGCCCACAATTTTGCCTTACTTGGTGCTATGATTAATATCCTTGGAAGCAGCAGCTAAGAAATCAAAACATGCAATGCTCTGGGAAAAGCGATGGCAAAAGATCCCTTTACAGTACTGAAAATCAAAAACATCACATGGAAGACAAAGGTGTGCGTGACTCATGCCATAGTATTATCAGCTGCATCATATGGTTGTGAAAGCCAGACATTGAAAAAGGGACACAGGAGAGGAAATGATGCTTTTGAGTTATGGTGCTGGAGATGAATATTGAATATACCATGGACTGCCAAAAGAACCAACAGATCTGTCATAGAAGAAATGCAACCAGAGTGCCCCTTGGGAGCAAGGATGTTTACACTGCATCTTACATATTTTGCACATGTAGTCAGGAGGGCCCAATCCCAGAAGAAGGACATCATGTTTGGGAGAGTGGCAGGTCTTGGAAAAAAAGGAAGACACTCAACTACATGGATTGACACAGTGTCTTCAACAATGGGTTGAAACATAAATAAGATCAGGTGATTGGCACAGAATCAGGGAGTGTTTCGTTCTGCTGCACATAAGGTTGCCATGAGTTTGACCCAACAAGATGGCACTTAGCAACAAGTGAAGTTGTTGTTGTTCTTAGGTGCCGTCGAGTCCAGTCTGACTCATAGCGACCCTATGTACAGCAGATCAAAACACTTCCCCATCCTGTACCAGGCAAACGTTCTTATTTATGTTTAAGCCCATTGTTGCAGATTCTGTGTCAATCCATCTGGTGAAGGGATTTCCTCTTTTGCATTGACCTGCCACTCTCCCAAACATGATGTCCTTCCCCAGGGATTGATCTCTCCTGACTACATATCCAAAATATGTAAGACACAGTCTGGCCATTCTTGCTTCCAAGGAGAACTCTGGTTGCACTTCTTCTAGGACAGGTTTGTTGGTTCTTTTGGCAGTCCATGGTACATTCAATATTCATCTCCACCATAACTCAAAAGCATCATTTCCTCACCTGTGTCCCTTTTTCAAAGTCTGGCTTTCACAACCATATGATGCAGCTGATAATACTATGGCATGAGTCAGTCACACCTTCGTCGTCAATGTGACATCTTTGCTCTTCAATATTCTAAAGAGATCTTTGGCCACAGCTTTTCCTAGAGCAATGTGTCTTTTGATTTCTTGACTGCTGCTTCCACGGGTGTTGATTATAGAGACAAGCAAAGCAAAATCTTGGACAACCTCAATCTTTTCTCCATTTATTGTGAAGTTGCATGCTGACCCAGTTGTAAGGATTTTTGTTTCCTTGATGTTTAGTCATAACCCATATTGAGGCTATGATCTTTGATTTTCATCAGTAAATGTTTTAAATCCTCTTCACTTTCAGCAAGCAGAGTTGTGTCATCTGGATAACGCAGGTTGTTAATGAGTCTTCCTCCAATCTTGATGCCGCGTTCTTCCTCATAAAGTCCAGCCTCTTGGATTATTTGCTCAGCGTATAAATTGAAGAGATAGGGTGAAAGTACACAGCCCTGACGCACACCTTTCTCAACTTTCAACCGCTCAGTGTTTCCTTA
The DNA here is from genome assembly GCA_007922755.1 of Pedetes capensis. Classification (NCBI taxonomy): domain Eukaryota; kingdom Metazoa; phylum Chordata; class Mammalia; order Rodentia; family Pedetidae; genus Pedetes; species Pedetes capensis. The sequence continues at coordinate 1,128 of VMDO01040229.1, read as the reverse complement.
TTCTATTTGAACAACTGCCTTCTGGTTCAGATTTCTCATGAGCACAATTAGGTGTTCTGGTATTCCCATTTTCCGAAGTGTTATCCATAATTTGTTATGTTCCACATAATCAAATGCTTTTGCGTAATCAATAAAACATAGATAGACATCTTTCTGATATTCTCTGCTTTCAGCTAATATCCACCTGACATTGGCAATGATGTCACTGGTTCCCTGTCCTCTGTTGACTTGCGCTTGATTTTCTGGTAATTCCCTGTCTATATACTGCTGCAGTCGATTCTGAATGATATTTAGTAGAATTTTGCTGGTGTGTGATATTAATGATGTTGTCTGATAGTTTGCACATTCAATTGGATCCCCTTTTTGGGGAATAGGCACAAATATGGATCTCTTCCAGTCAGTTGGCCAAGTAGCTGTTTGCCAAATCTGTTGTCATAAACATGTCAACACCTGCAGTGCTGCATCTGTTTGTTGAATCATCTCTATTGGTATCCCATCAATTCCTGGAGCCTTGTGTTTTTACCAGTTCTTTCAAGGCAGCTTCCACTTTGTCCTTCAACAACATTGGATCCTCTTCATATGCAACCTCTTGGAATGGTTGGTCATCTACCAATTCTTTCTTGTATAATGACTCTGTGCATTCTTCCCATCTTCTTTTGATGTTTCCTGCATCATTTAATATTTTCCCTGTAGAATCTTTCACTACTGCCACTCGAGGCTTGAAATTTTTCTTCACTTCCTTAAGATTGAGAAACACAGAGCATGTTCTTCACTTTTGGTTTTCTGCCTCCAGCTCCTTGCACATGTCATTATAATATTTGTTTTGTCTTCTTGAGCTGACTTCTAAAATCTTCTGCTTAGTTCCTTTACTAAGACATGTCATGTCTTCCTTTTGCTTTAGCTGCTGGACATTCGAGGGCAAGGTCCAATGTCTCTTTTGACATGTAATTTGGTCTTTTCTTTTTTTCTTGTCTTTTTAAGAACTTTTTGCTTCCTTCTTGAATGATATCTTTTATGTCATGCCACAACTCTTCTGGTCTCCTGTCATTTGTGTCTAATGCATTAAACCTATTTTTGAGGTGGTCTCTGAACTCAGGTGGGATATACTCAAGGTCATACCGTGGCTCT
>VMDO01040228.1:0-12087 GCA_007922755.1 Pedetes capensis | reverse complement strand
AGACCCAGGGTCTTGTACATAATTTGCAAACACTCTCTGTATCTTTTGATCACACCTTATATACTTCATTTTGTTTACCCATTCATCTATTGATCGACATTTTTCACATTTTGGCTATTTTAAATAATGCTGTTATAAATATTGGTGGCTTTTTGTCCTAGGAAAGTGGTAACTTTTTAACTGAGAGAAGAGAGGATGATTGAGCCTTTGGGATGCTTTGGTTCTAGGCCATTGAAACTGGCTCCTCAGCCCCTTCTTTATTTTTTATTTTGAGACAGGGTCTCACTATGTTGTGCAGGCTGCCTCTGGCCTTGAATTTGTGATCCTCCTGCCTCTGCCTTCCAAGGCACTGGTATTACAGGCATGCAGCACTGCACCTGGCTTATAATTCATTAGTCTAATCATTCATTTTGAATCTCAAATTACCCAAGATTTTTCCAGTGAGAGCCTCTCCAAGCTGAGTCCTGTGTCTTTTGATGTGTCTCCACTATTTGCTGAGCACTTCATTATTTTCTGGCACAAGAAAAAAAATTTTTTTTTCAGTACTGGGGATTGAACCCAGGGCCTCGCGTTTGCATGGTCTCCAAGTGCTGGACCACTGAGCTGCACCCCCAGCCCTTTTTTGGTGTGTATGATACAGGGTCTTGCTAAGTTATGCAGACTGCCTCTGGTCTCAAACTTGTGATCCTCCTGCTTCCGCCTCCCGAGCTGCTGGGATTACAGGCATGCACCACCGTTGCCTGGCTTTGGCACAAGAAAATATTTCAGTATTGTCTTAGCACTTTCTATTTTAGCCCTGGAATCTAGCTCCTTTTAATGCAGACCAGTATTTAGAAGCCAAACCCTGATACTAGATATATTCATTTCTACTAATGTTCCAGTGTTTCTAGCATACCCTGAGAGAATAAAACTAAGAAACATAAGGGTGGACACACATATGTAAACATATAGACATATACATGGAAGGTTGCAATTTTGGCTTAAGCCAAAAGAATGAAGTATTAACTCAAATTTTGTTCCCTAACAAAGTCAGTGGCATTTTAGACAGGAAAATATATATCTGTTGCACCCTACAGTGGTGGACACCTATGCCTGTGAGTTGATCTGAGGGTCAGGGTAATTTTTTTTTGAGACAGGGTCTCACTATGTTGCCTAGACTGGTCTCAAGCTCCTGGGATCAAGGGATCTCAAGAAACTGAGGCTACAGGTGTGTTGCCACCACCTCACCTGTCTTGGGGGTCAGTATTTTTTTATTGGAAATTTTTAATGTACACCTAATGTGATTCATTCTGACACGCTTTTCATTGTGACATTTCCATATGTGCATTTTGATGTACACTAATCATATAGGTTCCCCCTTACCCTCTTGTATGCTTCACCCCCCCACCCTCCCCATCTAAGTCTTCTCTATCATTTACTTGGTAATATTTTTCTATATGTCCTTGGATTCCAGTTCTGTTTAAGATAGAAACTTTTCCTGTAGTGAACTTCGTATTGGTCTTATCAGAACAATTGCATGCATTTTCTAGACCATTTATATTGACACCATTCTTAGCTTTTTTTTTCCATTTTATTTTGATCCAGCCTTTGAGTAGGATTTTTCCCTATTATAATTTTGATTCAGCTCCCACATATGAGTGAGAACATGTGGTGTTTCTCTTTCTGAGCTTGTGCTTGTTCACTTAAAATAATTTTCTCTAATTCCATCCATTTTGCTGTGAATGACCTTATTTCATTTTTCTTGATTGCTGAGTAGTATTCCATTGTGTATATGTACATAGTTATTTTTATCCATTCTTCTGTTGAAGGGCACTTTGGTTGATTCCATATCTTTGCTATTGTGAAAAGTGCAGCATTGAACATGGAGATGCAAATGTCTCAGTGGTATGATGACTCACCTCCCTTTGGGTAAATTCCCAGTAGTGTTATAGCTGGGTCATACGGTAGATCTATTTTCAGTTTTTTAAGATACCTCCATATTGATTTCCACAGTGGTTGAACCAATTTACAGCTCCACCAGCAATGTAAGAGTGTTCCTTTTTCATCACAACCTCACCAGCATTTGTTGTTATTTGTTTTATTGATCTTGGCCATTCTTACTGGTGTAAGGTGAAATCTCAGAGTTGTTTTAATTTGCATTTCCCTAGGGATACTGAGCATTTTTTCATGTGTTTCATGGCTTTATGGACCTCTTCATTTGAGAACTGTCTACTCAGTTCCTTTGCCCATTTGTGTATTGGGTTATTTGTTTTTTGGGGAGTTTTTTTCTTGAGTTCTTTATAAATTCTAGTAATTAGGCCTTTATCTGATGTATAAAATGCAAAGATTTTTTTCCCATTCTGTGGGGGTTTCCTTGACTCTGTTAATTGTTTCTTTTGTGGTGCAGAAGCTTTTTAATTTCATGTAATCCCATTTATCTATTCTTGTTGCAATTTCTTGAGCAATTGGAGTCTTATTAAGGAAATACTTTCCTATGCCTATATGATGGAGTGTATTGCCTATCTTGCCTTCTATAAGTTTTAAAGTTTCTGGTTTTATGTTGAGATCTTTTATCCATTTTGAGTTAACTCTCATGTATATTGAGAGAAGCAGGTCAGCTTTCATTTTCCTGCATGTGGATGACCATGTTTCCCAGCACCATTTGTTGAAAAGGCTGTCCTTCTTCTAGTTTACTTGCTTTGCTCCTTTGTCGAAAATCAGGTGGCTACTGGTGTGTTGAGGTATTTCTGGGTCTTCTATTCTGTTCCAGATGTCTTCGGGCCTATTTTGTGCCAGTATCAAGCTGTTTTTGCAATCACTGCCCTGTAGTATAGCTTGAAGTAAGGGATTGTGATTCCACCTGCATTAGATTTGCAGCTTAAAAGTGTTTTGGCTATACGTGGTCTTTTGTGGTTCCATATGAATTTTTGGATTATTTTTTCTATTTCTGTAAAGTTAGTCAGAGGAATTTTAATGGGTATTGCATTAAATCTATAGATTGCTTTTGGTAGGATTGCCATTTTTACAATATTAATTCTCCCTATCCAGGAGCAAGGGAGGTTTTCCCATTTTCAGTGTCCTCTGCCATTACTTTCTTTAATGTTTTGAAATTTTCCTTGTAGGGATCTGAAGGGTCTTTGGTTAGATTGATTCCAAGGTATTTAATTTTCTGGTGGGCTATCATGAATGGTATTTTTCCTGAAATTTCCTTTTCTTCCTGTTTGGAATTGGTGTTAGGAAAAGCTGTTGATTTTTGTGTGTTAATTTTGTAGTCTGCGACTTTGCTGAAGGAGTTAATTCGTTCTAGTAGTGTTCTCGTTGAGGTTTTGGGGTCTTTCAGATATAGGATCATATCATCTGCAAATAAGGATAATTTGACCTCTTCCTTGCCAACCTGTATCCCTTTGATTTCTTTCTCTTGTCTGATTGCCCTGGCCAGGACTTCAATTACTATGTTGAATAGAATAGGAGAGAGAGGACATCCTTGTCTTGTTCCAGATCTAAGAGGAAATGGTTTCAGTTTTTCTCCATTTAATATAATGTTGGCTGTAGTTTTGCCATAAATGGTTTTTATGAAGTTAAGGTATTTTCCTGTTATACCTATCTTCTCCAGTGTTTTTATCATGAAAAGGTGTTGCGCTTTGTCGAAGGCCTTTTCAGCATCAATTGAGGTGATCATGTGGTTTTTGTTTGCCAGTTTCTTGATATGCTGGATTACATTAATTGATTTCCATATGTTAAACAAGCCTTGCATCTGTGGTATAAATCCCACTTGGTCATGGTGGATAATCTTTTTTATATGCTGCTGGATTCTGTTTGCCAGAATTTTATTAAATATTTTTGCATCTAGATTCATAAAGGAGATGGGTCTATATTTCTCTATTTTAGATTAATCTTTTCCTGGTTTAGGAATCAGGGTGATGGTAGCTTCATAGAATGTATTTGGGAGTGTTCCCTCCTTTTCCATTTTTTGGAATAATTTGAGGAAGACAGGTAAGGGGTCAGTTTTAATATTTTGTTCCCATTTATCTGTATCCAACCATTAAGTACTCTCCTAGGAGAGGTAGGATTATCAGAGCCTTTGAAAGAGAGGACAGAGTTGACAATGGATCAGGATGGACCTTTTTCACCTAGAAAAGAATTGTGGCACGAACAATGGGATAAATGTGCTTGAACCCAGGGGGAGTATTATGAGGAGGATTAATGGCAATGGCAGCCCCATCTAGGCACCTAACAACAATAACAATGGCAAGGTGTCTTTAACTTTAACAACTTTTTTAAATTGAAAAATTTGCCATATCTTTTGATCACACCCCATGCACTGCATTTTGTTTATCCATTCATCTGTTGATGGACATTTTTCACATTTTGGCTACTATGAATAATACTGATATAAGTATTGGTGGCATTTTGCCCTTGTAAAGTGGTAACTTTTGAACTTAGAGAAGAGAGGAAAACTGGGTCTTTGGGATGCTTCGGTTCTAGGCCATTGAATCCAACTTTGCTTGAGTAAATGAACTATTATGAAATCCAGTCCAAGTTATTAGAACTACATACTTGGGTTTGGAAGTAAAATCCCTGTCAGTAATCAAGTTTTGCTTGGCCTCACTTGCAAATGTCTTTGTTTCTATCTTCTGATGTCCTTAAAAGGAAGAGGGGCAGGTGAGTTGAAACAGTTTTTGAGTACTGTTAAATCTCTAGCCTAATACTATCCTAATATCATTCCTGTGTTATACCGTACTGTATTCCCAACTACAAGGTTTTATTGAAGCCAATAATTGCCCTTTAAAAGATTAAATGTGGAGCCGGGTATAGTGGCTCATGCCTGTAATCCCAGTGACTCAGGAGACAGAGGCAGGAGGTTTGTGAGTTCAAGGTCTGAGGCCACCTGAGTAACTTAGTGAGACTGTCTCAAGATAAAAAGTAAAAAAGGGTCTTGAGTGCAGCCAAGTAGTAGATCACTTGTAAAGTATGTACAAGGCCCAGGGTTTAATCCCCTAAGTACCTAAAAAAGACTAAGTATATTAAGTATAGACAATCAATCTTTCTTTCTAGAGAGAAAAAGAGAATATTGATTTTTCTAATATATATACAAATTCTATACATTTACAACATCTTTTAGAGTCTGAATCCATTCATTAGCTTATCTTCAAAACCTGTAATTAAACACAAATTTCATAGAAAATAATGGCTAGCCGGGCGCGGTGGCGCACACCTGTCATCCCAGCGGCTTGGGTGGTGGAGGCAGGAGGATCGCGAGTTCGAGACCAGAGGCAGTCGCGAAACTTAGCGAGACCCTGTCTCAAAAAAAAGTAAAAAAATGGGCTGGGGGCGCAGCTCAGTGGTCCAGCACTTGCAGAGCACGCAGGTGCGAGGCCCTGGGTTCAACCCCCAGTACCGCAAAAAAAAAAGAAAATAATGGCTAAACCTTTTTTATTTATGAATGTTAGTGGGGTACAGAGTAAAAAGTTTTTTGGTATATTCATTATGCAACTATTCAATTTGTTTTGCTTATACATCATCTTGCATACTTAACCAAACAGGATGAACAAATGAAGAAAAGAAAAGAAATAAAAGAAAAGAAAAAGTAGAAAATTTAATTAATATGTAATGACTGTCATATACACTCAAGAGTTGTACCTTCATTGATTTTTTCCTATTTATCTTTCTCTTCTTTTCATTTCTTTGTTTCCTTCCTCCTCTCCTTTTTCCATACATTCATATAGTTGCATCCTGTATTTTTTTCGTCTCTCAACCCCTCTACATTATTCCCCCTCCCCTTCTACCCTTTCCCAACTTACACACCACCTGCTGATCCCTCCCCCTTCCTATGGGATCCACTTGTATTTTCCATTCTTAGTTAAGTATGATTGTTCATTTTTATATATTGATATATGTAAAATTGTTTCTTTTCCTTTGAGTTAGATCTAGTTCTAGTACATGAGTGTGAATATATGGTATTTCTTTTTTTGAGTCTAGGTTAATTTGCTTAAGATAATGGATAAAACTTAAGTTGGTCATTTTGTTGTATATGTTTAAGAGGTAATAACATGATGTTTTGATAGGTGTATACTTTGCAGAATGATTAAATCTACCTGTTTAACTGTTGTTGTTGTTGTTGTTAGGTGGCATCGAGTTGTATCCAACTCATAGTGACCATTATAGGGTTTTCAATGCCTGATTGTTTCCGCATTGCCTCAGTAATGGATTGCCATGTCCTTCTCCCATTTTTGCAGTGCTGGGAATCAAACTCCGGACCTCAGAGACTGCAGAGTGGTGTTCTACCAACTGAGCTAATCTCAGCCACCCTGTTTAACATAAGGCTCACTAAATTTGAATTGTGTCTCTACCAGACTTGCTCATTGTTGTGGGGAAATGTTCTTTATTGGTGTGTGTGTGTGTGTGTGTGTGTGTGTGTGTGTGTGTGTGTGTGTGTTGTTAATAGCATTTCTCAGGATTTTGATGTTGTTGTTGTTAGGTGCCGTGGTATCTAGCCTGACTCATAGCTGTCCTACGTACAACAGAATGAAACACTCCCCAACACTGTGCAATGCCCAACTGTGTCAATGCTTCTCTGTTACTATAGGGTTTTCATTGGCTGATGGTACTGGGCATTGCTTTGGGAGTGGCTTGCCATGTTCTTCTCCTGTTTATGCAGTTCTAGGGTTAGAACCTAGGGCCTCAGAGGGTACAGAGCAGCCCTCTACCAACAGAGATAAATCCCCACCCCAGGATTTTGATAGTTTATTCTAAAGTGAGGTGTATCACTTAGAATTTAGAGGGTTTCTATTGAGGTGATTTTTCATAATTTACCCATACGCAGAAACTCATAGAATGTCTTTATTATGGGTTGGATTGTGTCCCGCTTCCCCAAACTCATGTTTGAAGTCTTAATTTTCAGTAGAATTTGGATTTTCCTCTGACCAGAGCTTTGAAGAGTGCTCATTGCTTCCAGATTCTCAAACATGGTCATGGATTAATACATTTCTAAGAAAATTCTAGACCTAGACCTTAGTTTAATTTTGATATTCTGTATAGTAAAGTGAGAAATGTGCATAAAGCACTACTGCTACATAACAAAGTTCAATAATTATAGCAAGGAAAATTTCCTGTGCATTTGACTTGTGAGTTGGACTAGCTGCTTTGTTCATAGAAAATCATTTTAACTTGGATGAATGACTGAAAGATAAATCATGGTTGTTTGGACTTGAGTATTTGGCAGATATTTTCTTAAAAATCAATGAAGTAAGCCTGTTATTTCAAGGAAAACAAGCGACAGTATTTGTTGCAAAAGATTAAATCCCAGTTTTCAAGAGAAAATTAGAATTTCAGAAAGCTTATAACTGCCACCACGAGCTTGCCATCATCCCAATACTTAAAAGACATTTTCTGAAGAGATGAGTGTTGGTATCAACAAATGCAATTTCATTTTTTATAATGACATGTATCAACATTTGGAAGATCTAAGGTGGTTAACCAATATTTTCCAGATGACCAATTCATAGTTTCATAAAATGTGTATGAACAAAAAATATATTTCAAGTACAAGATAGACAAATAAATTTTCATGTAACAGAGAATGAAAAGTTCATTGATATGATCTTGAATTCTGTGTTACAACCAACCTTTATGGAACTACCACTTGTCACATTTTGGTATAGTTTCAAAGAAGATTATCTACAATTATCCTGGTGATATTAAAATACTCCCCTCCATTTTCATAGTGCAAAGATTTCAACTGAGCTTCTAGACTAAGACAGACTAGGGAGAAGGACCCAATAGCCCACTCCCAAAACAATTAGCCATTGCAAACCCTATGAACAGCAGAGAAGCACTGTCAGATAGAGTGCTGGAAAATGAGCCCCTGAGGTTGGGAGGAATTCAAAAGACGACTAGAGAAGAGTTGTTTCCTCAAAGTGAATCAATCTTAATGATGGGAATGGAGTAGAGCCTCTGGGACCTCCATTTGCTGATGTGGCACAACTCAAAATGAAAAGAAACACAGTGACTACAACAGGGGTTCAAATATAAGAAAAGATAGTGTGTATGGCACATTGTTGGGTAGTGTTCCATTCTGCTATACATAGGGTCGTGATGAGTTGGGCCTGACTCAACAGCACCTAACAACAACAAAATTTCAAACTATATGTTTGTATTAGCTGGAATTTTTCATATATATACTTCTATCAAAAATATTCTGAAATCTAGAATGCATAAGTAGATATAAGAATCTAGTTGTCTTCTATTAAGGCAGACAGTAAAGAGATTTGAAAATGTAAAATAATTCCACCCTTCGCAGTAATATTTTTTGCTTTGGAAAACAGTTATTTTTCATAAAAATATTTTAATTATGGACTTCCAGTTTAAGGTGGTGGATTGAAGACTGTGTCTGTGTGACCTGATAAAACAAAGGAGTTAGAATAGGAAGGAATGGAGTCTTTTCTATAAAAAGTAGGTCTGGAGAAGCACAGAAAACACAGACTGTTGGTTGGTCCTACATAGCAGAACAGAGCTCAACAGTCTGAACAACTGATGAGGACATATCTCCAGCCATGTCTTCCAGTAGAGGAAGGGAAACAAAGCCCTCATCCAAAGAGGTAAGCCACACAGCCATGACCTTCAGATGTGCATTCCCACAGGATGAGCCCTCAGTCCTTGAAGCCCTTGAACTCTTCCAGGGACTTGCTGAGACAGTGGCTTTAACTGTCTGAAGGGTTCAACATTAAAGAAGTGACTCTGTTTCCCATGTTCCATGTCTTGGAGGGTTTTTAACCAATGCCATCTTGAGAAGAAACCTATTGTGTGAGACTGAGATACCTAGGGGGCCTGAAAACAAAGAATTATGACCCATAGAGAGCCTAAGGGGGAACCTGTCACAGCCCCAGCAGGCTACACACTTGCAGTGAGCAGTTGCAGTTAGCAGAGAGATAGGGTGCTGACATGCTGAGAGGTTCAGCCAGCAAGAGGCTTGGGAAAGTTGTTCATAAGCAAGCTCCACGCACTGTGGACAGGAGATGATTGCATCTCCTCAGGAGAACTATGGGGACTGTCAACTGTGAGCCATGGTCAGATAAAAAGACTCCATCCTTAACTGACCACCACTTACACCTACCTAATAGATTCCAACATTAGAGGCCACATAAAGAAGCTCCTCCAGTATTTTTTTCTTCTATTTTTTAAAAATCAGTTTGTTTGGGCTTTTTGTCATTTCTTTTCTTTATCTTTTCTTCTTTCCTGCTATATTGGGGTAATTGCAGTGTCATGGTTTAGTATTATCAGCTTTTTTCTTATTTTTAATTGGAGACAGGATCACATTGAATTGCACAGACTGCCTCTGCCCTGGAGCTCAAGACCTTTCTGCCTCAGCTCTGAGAAACACTCATTGGAGTTTTAGGGGAGCAACTTGGTGTCTGCCTCTTTGTTTGTTTTGTTTTCTTTTTTTTGTCTTATATTTACCATCTTTTCATTGTTAATCTTTATTTCCTCAATTCCTTTTTTTTAATGTAATTTCTATCTTTTTTCTTCTTTAGTTTTCTCTATCTTTTTCAGCTTCCCTGGCTTTTTCTGTATCCCTCCTTTTCTATTTATTATACTTTAATTTTTTTAGGCTCACTACTTCTCATTACTCTGCTTATGTTTACTTAAATCTGTTTATATATCATTTTCCTTATCATTTCTTTTTATCTTTAACTCCTCTCCTTTCTTCTTGATAAGATTCATTTCCTTTCTAGATGGTCTTTTTTCTTTCTTTTATTTCACCCTTGAGGCATCTCCCACCTCCCATTTCTCTACATTACCTGCATACTTCAGGCAAATACTATTTATACTTTCAACCTAAGTATTTTGTAACCTCATAGATTATTCAATATAATTACTGCCATTCTCTGTTATATGGGCATTGGTGGTGCAGCAATTGGCATTAAGTTATTTTAAATGTGTTTCTATATCTGATTAGGTTGGGGATTGTAGCTGTTACAATGGTTTGTTTTCCTCTCTGGGACTGGCACTGGAGAATGTGATCTCAAGAAAAAACACTCACTAAGAAAATCCCCAAATAAAACAAGAAGTAATGTCTACCCCTACAGATGCACAAATCACAAATCAGAAACATGAGAAACATGAAAAAACAAGGCAACACATCTCCTCCAAAAGACCATGAATCCTTAACCACTGAATCCAAAGATAGTGAAACAGTGGAAATGGCTGACAGAATTTAAAAGTTTACTTGTAAAAATGATCAATGACATCAAACAAGCAAATGGATAAAGTAAGAAAATCAATGAAGGATTTAGGCCAGAAAGTCAACAATGTAGAAAGACGAAGTCAGCAAAATGGATGATAAATTCAGCAAGGAAATTGAAATTTTGAAAAAAATAAACAGAATTGTTGGAAATGAAGAACTAAATAAACCAAACAAAAGACACAATGGAAAGCATCACCGGTAGACAAGATGAAGCAGAAGATAGCATATCAGTGATGAAAGATAAGGTTGAGGAAATGCTACATTCAGATATCAACAAAAAAATTAAAAGAACATGACCACCATTTTCAAGAACTTTGAGACATAATGAGGAGACCAAACCTAAGAATCCATGGGTAGAAGGAGCTGAGATAAAAACTAAAGGCATAGGAAACTTATTTAGTGAAGTTATAGAAGAAATTTCACCAAATCTGGGGAACAAATGGACATCCAACCACAAGAGGCACTTAAAATACCAAACAGGTATGACTTTAGAAGAACATCCCCATGAAATATGATAATTAAAATGCCAAGATTGCAGAACAAAGAAACAATATTAAAAGTTGCAAGAGAAAGATATCAACTCACTTACAAAGGAAAACCCATCCGAATAACATCAGACTTCTCAGCACAAACCTTAAATTCTAGGAAAGGGTGAAAAGATATACATCAAGTCATGCAAATAAATAATTGCCAACCCAGATTATTATGTCCAGCAAAGTTGTAATTTAAAATTGATGCAGAAATAAGGACATTCCATGACAAGTACACACTAAAGCAATATATGACCACCAAGATACTTAAAGGGATCCTTCACATAGGAGCAAGAAAGACAGTCTTCACTATGAAGGCACAGTAAAGAATAAGCTCCATGGGAAGAACAGATGAACTAAAAAGAACTATGAAAGAATTAATCATGCCTACTTAAATAAAAAAACAGCAAACTCAGAATATAAGTAAATGGAAAAGAAAAGAACAAACAGTTTATAAACCAACCAGGGAAACACCCAAACCAACAACCAGCAAATTTTTCTCAATAATAACCCTAATTATAGATGATTTTAACTCTCCAATTAAAAGATATAGATTAGTTGAGTGGATTAAAAAACAAGATCCAACAATTTGTTGTCTGCAAGAAACACATCTCACTGGCAAGGACACTCACAGATTGAAAGTGAGAGGATGGAAATTGAGATACCAAGCAACTAGAAGCCAAAAAAAAAAAAAAAAAGTGAAGTAGCTTTCCTTACATAAGACTATGTAGAGGTAAAGTTGAAACGACTATGCAGAGACAAAGAAGGACATTACATATTAATAAAGGGAACAGTTGACCAAGAACGTATAACAATTGTAAATATATATGCACAGAACATTGGTGCACCCAATTTCATTTAAAAAAAAAACACTACTGGGCCTAAAGAGATCCAGATACATTACTAGTGGGTGACTTCAATACTCCACCCTCATCAATAGATTGAACATTTAGGCAAAAAACAACAAAGAAACTTCAGAATTAAACACCACAGTAAATCAAATGGACTTAATAGACATATACAGAATATACACCCCAAAGCTACAGAACACACACTTTTCTCTAGCCCATGGAATATTCTCTAAAATAGAACACATTTTAAGTGATAAACCAAGTCTTAACAAATACAGAAAAATCCAATTAATTTCATGTATCTTATCAAACCATAATGGAATAAAACTAGAACAGCAAGAGAAATTACAGATACTATACAAATGGAAAATGAATAATACATTCTTAAATGACCAAAGGGTATTTGAAGAAATCAGAGAGGAAGTTAAAAAATTTCTAGAATCAAATAAAACTGAAAACACAACCTACCTGAACTTTTGGGAAA
>VMDO01040227.1:0-12087 GCA_007922755.1 Pedetes capensis | reverse complement strand
CCTGGACTTATTAGGAGTATGGATAGAGTCCTAGAAATTTTATAGTTCCACTGTGTATTTATGTTTCCTTAAATATCTAATTCCTTTATATAGTTGATAAATGTCACTTAATGTAAAAATGTTTATGAGAATATAAACCACATGAATCTTTTCTCATTTAATATTATTTGATATTCAATAAATATTTATCAACCCTTTACATTAGTCACTATTCTTGGAAAAAATATGTTACAAGGAGAATGAATATTGAATCACTTGAATTTTGTTTTCTCTTCTCCACATTTCTTTATTAAGTTAGACATTAGATTATAGCTTAAGACAGATAAAAACCATATGAACAAAATTAATTTTTAATGGTTTTGATATCATAATGACAACTACATAAATCCTCATGTATATGTATATGTATATGTATATGTTGTTGTTGTTGTTGTTGTTAGGTGCTGTCGAGTCGGTATCCGACTCATAGCAACCCACACAGGGTTTTCAATGGCTGATTGTTTCTGGATTGCCTTGGGAGTGGATTGCCAGGTCCTTCTCCCATATTTTACGATGCTGGGAATTGAACCCGGGACCTCAGAGTCTGCAGAGTGGCGCTCTACCAACTGAGCTCAGTTCCAGCCCTAATATATATATATATATATATATATATATATATATATATATATATATGTCCTCAAAAAGAATATGTATTTTACAATAAACACTTTTCTAACTCACTCCTATGCTGATCTAGGAATCAGTCCTAAGAAGTTATATCTAAGTATGATCCCAGCTAAAGATAGAGGTTAAATGAAAATTGTAGTAAACATCTGGTGCCTAGTGGCCAAGGGGACATAAGAAAAAGAGGAAATTTCACTACAAATGGACAAGAGGCCTAAAATCTATGTATTATTCTACTAGCAACTAAAAAGAAGGGCCTCAAATTGCACACAACCTGGGAGTAAATCTTGAAAGGCAGTGCTTTAAGGAGGACAGAGATGAAAGGAAAGATGGAAGAATTCCTGGGAGTCCTGACCATGAAGAAAATGATGAAAGCACATGTTGAACTTAATAATCTCATTTAAAAAATTGAACAGAAGAAAAAATTAAAAGATGTACCATTTGTTGATTACTAGAAGGCAAAGGAAAAAAGGAAGGAGGAGAAGGTATAGAAAGGTTGATCAATGCATAAGAAGTTACAGTTAGATAATATAGAGAAGTAGTGGGACTATAGATAACAATTAGAAAATGACTAAATTTGATTCATAGTGAATATCATGAGAATTATCTACATTTTTCCCACTAATAATTTATATTACAAATTGCAAAAAGAAGAGGAAATATTCTTTTATTTTGGTAAATTAAGGTTTTGGTGATAATCAATGTAGATAATGTACTGTATATTTTCAAATGCTAGAGGAAAGGATTTTCATTGTTTTCATCATAAGAAATGAACAGTGTTTGAAGATACTGATATATTTAATATGATTTAAACATTTTATGATGTATATATGCATTGAAAAAAACATATGTAGCCCCATTAAAATGTACAATTTTGTGGGGGTTGATAGTAGTTAAAAAATAAATTTTTTAAAGGAGATATCAATTTAATAAAAAGTACCATATTAAGTTACTGAACTTCACTGTTGTTGTTGTTGTTGTTAGGTGCCGTCAAGTGAGTCCAACTCATAGCGACCCTATATACAGCAGATCGAAACACTTGCCAATTCTGGGCCAGGCAAACGATCTTATCTATGTTTAGGCCCATTGTTGCAGACACTGTGTCAATCCAGCTGGTGGAGGGTTTTCCTCCTTTGCGTTGACCTGCCACTCTCCCAAACATGATGTCCTTCTCCAGGAATTTTTCTCTCCTGACTACATGTCCAAAATATATAAGACTCAGTCTGGCCATTCTTGCTTCCAAGGAGCACTGTGGTTGCACTTCTTCTTGGACAGATCTGTTGGTTCTTTTGGCAGTCCATGGTATATTAAATAGACGTCTCCAGCACCACAATTCAAAAGCATCAATTCTTTTTCTGTCTCTCTTGCTCAATCTCCAGCTTTCACAACCACATGATGCCACTGAAAATACCATGGCATGAGTCAGATGCACCTTCGTCTTCAAGGTGACATCTTTGCTTTTCAATACTCTAAAGAGATCTTTTGCCACAGCTTTTCCTAGAGCAATGCATCTTTTGATTTCTTGACTGCTGCTTCCACGGGTGTTGATTATAGAGCCAAGCAAAGCAAAATCTTGGACAACCTCAATCTTTTCTCCATTTATTGTGAAGTTGTGTGCTGACCCAGTCGTAAGGATTTTTGTTTTGTTGATGTTTAGTAGTAACCTGTATTGAAGGCTATGATCTTTGATCTTCATCAGTAAATGTTTTAAATCTTCTTCACTTTCAGCAAGCAGAGTTGTGTCATCTGCATAACGCAGGTTGTTAATGAGTCTTCCTTCAATCTTGATGCCACGTTCTTCCTCATAATTTTCTTCAGCTTCAGTTTGAACTTGCATATGAGAAGTTGATTGTCTGATCCACACTCAGCACCTGGTCTTGTTTTGACATTATGTATTGAGATTTTCCATCAACTCTTTCCACATATGTAGTCAATTTGATTCCTGTATGTTCCATCTGGTGAAGTCCATGTGTATAGTCTCTGTTTATGATGTTGAAAAATGTATTTGCAATGAAAAGGTCATTGGTCTGACAAAATTCTATCATGCGATCTCCAGCTTCGTTTCTGTCACCAAGACCATATTTTCCAACTACTGAGCCTTCTTCTTTGTTTCCAACCTTTGCATTCCAGTTACCAGTGATTATCAGTATGTCTTGATTGCTGTGATTATCAGTATGTCTTGATGAAATAGATGTTTCATCTATTTCAGATTGCAGAAGCTGATAAAAGTCTTCCCTTTCTTCATTTGTGGCCTTAGTGATGGGTGCATAAATTTGAATAATAGTCATATTAACTGGCCTTCCTTGTAGGTGTATGGATATTATTCTATCACTGACAACATTGTATTTCATGACAGATCTTGAAATGTCTTTTTTCATGATGAATGCAACCCCATTTCTCTTCAGTTTGTCATTCCCAGCATAGTAGACCATATGATTGTCTGACTCAAAATGGCCTATGCCGGTCCATTTTAGCTCACTGATGCCTAGAATGTCAATGTTTATGCGATCCATTTCTCTTTTAACAATTTCTAATTTGCCTAGATTCATACTACGTACATTCTATGTTCCAATTATTAATAGATGTTTACATTTGTTTCTCCTCATTTTGAGTCATGCCACATCAGCAAGTTGAGCACCCTGGTGTTTTACTCCATTTCCATCATCAAAGTAGACTCTACTTGGAGGAGGCAACTCTTTCCCCGCAGTCTTTTGAGTGCCTTCCAACCTGGGGGCCTCATTTTCCAGCACTATATCTGACAGTGTTTCTTTGCTATCCATAGGGTTTTCAATGGCTAGTTGTTTCAGGAGTGGCTCGCCAGGTCCTACTTCCTAGTCTGTCTTAGTCTGGAAGCTCAGCTGAAATCCTGTCCACCATGGGTAACCTTGCTCATTTCCGAGGTTACAGTGACAGAGCTCTCAGCCGCATTGCAACACGCAAGCCCCCACAGTGCTGCAAACTCACAGACGTGTGGGGGTTGTTGTTGTTAGGTACCGTCGAGTCAGTATCCGACTCACAGTGACCTTCATAGGGTTTTCAATGGCTGCGTATTTCGGGATTGCCTTGGGAGTGGGTTGCCAGGTCCTTCTCCCATTTTTGGGGGGTGCTGGGAATTGAACTCGGGACCTCAGAGACTGCAGCGCAGCACTCTATCAACTGAGCTAAATCCCAGTCTGGCTTGTTCACAATAGATCTGATAATGAAACATATCACTAATGGATGATACAAACATTTTATATTTTCTATTAGGATATCAGTGGAGAAAAACTGCTATAAATGTTTAATATGAATCTATTAATGAGTAAAAAAAAAACTTCAGATTATGGAACATTTTGCAAGCAAATAGCCTAGACTCTTCAAAAATGTCAATGTGCTTCTTCATGTGATTCCTACCTGTCAGCCTGCACTGTTACTAAGAGATCTGAATTAAACTTTCTGATGCCTCACTATAAAATAACAAGGTTTCTATAGATCCTTTTTTAAAGAAAATTCTCTAATAGGATCGATTGAGTTAACAACAACAAAAAAAAAAACAGAAAAAAAACAAGACCTTGCAACAATCATAAATAATAATGAAGAAAGAGAATAATTTCAAATACACTTGTATGACAAGAAATAGAAATATATACACATGTACATATGTAATCAGAAAATATATAGTGTGACTCAAAAAGATATGTGATAGATTAAACATATTGTGAAGAAATAAGTCAACATGTAGTGAAGAAGTTTCGATAAATATACCAGAAGCCTGCAGGAGAGAGATTTTAGTGGGAAAGGAGAAGATTAATTTTTAAATATAATTCTACATAATGTGACAAGTGCCCAAGATAGACAAATGCAACTAAAATAACTATTTTAAACTTTAAAAGGAATGCTTTGATCTCTTTGGTATGTATGTAAATTTAGATATATACACATACACACTCACATACATATACATACATATATGTGTGTGTATATGTGTGTGCTTATTATACATAATGCTTGCCCATATATATAATGCCCATATATATATATTTGTTGTTGTTGTTGTTAGGTGCTGTTGAGTCAGTATCCAACTCATAGTGACCCTCATAGGGTTTTCAGTGGCTGACCGTTTCGGGATTGCCTTGGGAGTGGGTTGCCATGTCCTTCTCCCATTTTTGCGGTGCTGGGAATTGAACTCGGGACCTCAGAGACTGCAGCGCAGCACTCTATCAACTGAGCTAAATCCCAGCCATATATATATATACATATATATATATATATATGTGTGTGTGTGTGTGTGTGTGTGTGCTTGTTATATATAATATGTGCTTGTTATCCTTTGCTCCCTCGACCATTGGATCCATTTTTGGCCCTTCTCTGTTCTCCCTGTGTCTTTCCCCAAGGAACTGACACTTGTGAGTGACAGTTGAAGGTACTACCTGGGGATGGAAGAAGAGTGGAGGAGACAGAATGGGAAGTTTTCACTTTTTTCCATGCTTTGTTGCAACATCTGTGAGATAGCTGTGCCCAATCATTTTGATCCTTCCTCAAAGGTTCCAGTTCCCACTGGCTTTTACATGTCAATTTTCTCCCTTTCTGGCTTCATCTCTAAAAGGCGAACAGCTTCCTTTTTTCAGAGCTCTTGATGTCTTATTTTCTTTCTATTCTCCCAATACTGCCTACATAAAAAGCATCTTTAACCAAAGTCTCTTTTGAAGTAATGACTGTGAATTTTATTTCCTGCTATTTGAGTACTTAGAATCACACTGGTAAATATACAATACTTTCTTTTCCTGGAAATGATTAAGAATTACAAGAAAGTACTAAATGTGATAAAAAAAAAAAAAAGTGGGGCAATGGTCCAGAGACTGTTCAGAATCACAACTTTTCATTTCATACTTTTCTAGATGGCCTGATTTGCCTGAGTTTTAACTTGCTTGTATAGGGTAATAAAGAGATAGATGTTTGGGTTCCAGTTCTGCATTTAAGGAAGAGGAAGAAAAAACCTGAAAATTTGCTTGGATTGGATAGACTTTAAGGTTATTAATCATGTTTTTATCATATGTGTATTAGTCAACTGTTGTGGCTATAGTAGAAAAATCAACCCCAACAAATTAATGTGGGAAGAGGTCTATTGGGAGCTCACAGTTGGAAAATCAGTCCAAAATGGCAGCAGGGCAGGCATGGTGACAGTGGAGGTGGCAGGACCTGCTTGAGATGACCACAGAGCATGGCCGAACAGGAGCAGAGAGAGACAACAGGGATGTGGGTCCGGAATAAAAAAATCTTCAAAGGCCTGCCCTTAGAGAGTTACTTCCACCAAAGTCCCACCTCCCAAAGTTTCACAACCTCCCATAACAGTGCCACCAGCTGAGAACTAAATGACATGACTTTTGGGGAATAATTTAGGTCTAAACCATAACATGGGTTGGGATTTAGCTCAGTTGGTAGAGCACTGAGCTGCAGTCTCTGAGGTCCCAAGTTCAATTCCCAGCACACAAAAATGGGAGAAGGACCTGAGAAGGTAATCCACTCCCAAGGCAATCCCGACACAGTCAGCCATTGAAAACCCTATGAGGGTCACTATGAGTCAGATACCGACTTGAGGGCACCTAACAACAACAACAACAACAAACCATAGCACTCTTTTTATGTTTGAGCCCATTGTTGTAGACACTGTGTTTCTTTCTCGTTTTGACTCATGCCACATCAGCAAAAGGAGGTCCCAGGGACTTCACTCCATCCCCATCATTAAGGTTGACTATAGTTTGAGGAAGCAACTCCTCTGCAGTCATATCTATCTTCAATGCTTTTTTAGACTGGGGGTGCTCATTTTCTGGTACTATATTTAATAATGCTTCTCTGATATTCATAGGGTTTTCAATGGCTAATTGTTTAGTGGGTGGGCTGCCAGGCCCTTCTCCCTAGTTTGTCTTACTTTCTTAAAACAAGTGCTACTTGACTTACCTCGTCATATTCCTTAAGCAACAGACAAAGGCAAGGCTCCTTCATTTCCCCTTCTCAAAGATTTAAACTCTAAAGAAAGGATGTAGAGTTCTGTCACTCTTCATTCACAAAGATTTTCTTAGGTATATTTGTCAGCGAATGTAAAACTCTCGTTAGCCCCTGTTCAGAAGTATTGTGAGGTAAACAATGGATAATATTTTAGAGAAAAAATATTAATTGATGTGCATTAAAAATTGTGAATCTTTTGATGTTACTTTAAAAGAATCACTAATGGAAACTTTTAATGACCAAGCCATTTGTGCTATGTAAGAAGTGACTTTTAACAATTATGGTTGTTCTAAAAGCTTTATATTTTTCTTTCTTCAATTAATAACTGAGGAAAAAATGTACTTGGTAAGAATCAAATCACTTCAGTATGTCACAATCATTTCATTTGTATTATTTGTGGGTACACACAAATATACTGCATTGCCCCTTGCTTTTGTAAAGCACTTTTAATTGAATACATATAATACATTTAGAAAATAATTTGTTAAATAAATCTAATTGATAAGATTTATTACTATGTGAACTCACAAAGTTTTGAGTATTTTAAAGACTTTCTATTATGAATTTCCATCAACCAAATTTTATTATAACAAACTAGGTGAAAAATAATTTGACCTTTATTTTGTTAATCATCAGAAATCAGTCTGTCTGAGGCATTACTTGCAGCACCCTTTGGTGCTTTCAGTCAGAGGACTTCTACTTGACTCTGAAAAATTTATAAGGATTGCAGCCTAGTCACAGCTACTAGTTAGATGACTGATGACAGATGAAAGTATATTTCTTCAGCTTAAAATTTATCTTCAGTGGGAAATCTATACCTGTTCCCACCTGGATATTTATTTTTTAAAGGTTATCAAAGAAAATAGTTGGTGTGTATTTACATTCTAAGCTGGAGAAATTTAAAAAATTATAGTAGTATCAATGCGATCTTTTGCAAATTCGTTTTTGATAGGCCAACAGAACTGTTTTCTTTAGATTCCCTATGGAAGAAATATGAGCCTATTTTGTATATAAATAAGATTTTCTTCAGGTAAAAAGATTCAATTATATTTTTTTGGAAGTTAGAGAAAACCAGTCTGGGTTTCTTTCACAGCTTGAAAATTACATTTATTTAGAGCTCAATCTAAATAACAAAGTGATATTCAGGAAACACAATAGCAACTGTCTCTCAATAAGCATACTTTACTTGTATGTTTCTCAAATGAATACCAGAGCAATGGGGCAATTGGAAAAAATGTATTTATTACAAAAACCCTTTGAAGATGCTTATTTTAAAAATTTGTTTTCTGATTGACAACAACAAAAATAATTATGTTTGGGGTAATATAAAGTTTTCTAATTTTGAGAAAATTTTACTCATTTTATGTATCTTGGAAAGAAAAATAATGAATATAGAAATTCTTTTCCTTTAAAATATATTTTAAGTAAAATATACATTTGAAGCACTAGCACCCTTTAAGCAAAGACCACCAGAAACACATCTGTAACTGAACAAATTTATATTTACTGACTCATTGTTAAAAGGGAGAAAACATACCTTAGAAACTACAGGGTGTCTCAGTAAAGTCAGTGGGTATTAGGAAGGACCTGCTATAGGGCTGCTGACTCCTACTGGCTCTTGGCCTGTTTTCAATGATTTTGGAGAGGGCTCAGGTAGCAAGCCTTTCCTGTAGAATACAGATGGTCAAGAAAAGGGCAATAAATAGAATGGGGGATAAACTGAGATTGTTAAAGAAGAAGTTACATCAGCCTGGATAAGGAGTTCTTTGGTCATATTTATGTCTTGGATAGTGTTTGTTTTCATAGATAATTACACATCAATCTTTTATTTGTCTTCTTCCTGGTAATATAGTGGTCTTCTCTGTGAAAATGTTAATATTAAGACATGAAAGTAGAAGAAGGACCATTTGGGATTAGGAAGGGATCCAGCAGGAGGTAGAAGTGAGGATAAGTGTGGGTAATATGGGGGGCAAATATGATCAAAGTACCTTAAGTATATGTTTTTTTTAAATGTCATAATGAACCCACTAATTTGTAAAATTGATACACACTAATCAAAAATAGAGAGCTATTAAATTATGGATAACATTGCGAAAAATGGGAATACCAGAGCACTTAACTGTGCTTGTTAGGAATCTGTTCAGATACCAGGAGGCAGTCATTCAAACAGAACAAGGAAACATTGCCTGGTTTAAAGTCAAGAAAAGTGTGCATCAGGGCTGTATCTTTTCACTATACCTGTTCTATCTCTACTTTGAGAAAATAATCCAAGACACTGGATATTATGAAGAAGAATGTGGCACCATGATTGCAGAAACACTCATTAACAACCTGCGTTATACAGACAATACAACTCTGCTTGCTGAATCTGAAGAGGATTTGAAACATTTATTGATAAAGATAAAAGAACACAGCCTTCAGTATGGATTGTGCCTCAACATCAACAAAACAAAAATCCTTACAACTAGGTCAATAAGCAACTTCATGGTAAATGGAGAAAAGATTGAGGTTGCCTAAGGTTTTGCTTTGCTTTGTTCTACAATAAACACCCGTGGAAGCAGCAGTCAAAAAATCAAAAGACATATTACATTGGGAAAAGCTGTTGCAGAAGACCTTTTTAAAATGTTGAAAAGTAAAGATGTCGCATTAAAGATGAAGGTGCAACTTACCCATGCCATGGTATTTTCAGTCACATCACATGCTTGTGAAAGCTGGACATTGAATAAGGAAGACAGGAAAAGAATTAATGCTTTTGAATTATGGTGCTGAGGACGAATATTGAATATACCACAGACTGCAAAAAGAACCAACAGATCCATTCTAGAAGTGCAACCAGAGTGTTCTTTGGAAGCAACAATGGCTAGACTGCCTTTTATGTATTTTGAACATGTTGTCAGGAGGAACAAGTCCTGCAGAAGCACATCATGTTTGGGAGAGTGGGTCGTCAATGAAAACAACGATCCTCAAGTAGATGGATTGACACATGTCTGTAAGGATGGGTTTAAACATAAAAAAGATCATGTGCCTGCCACAGAATTGAGGAGTGTTCTGTTCTGTTGTGCACAGGGTTAATATGAATCAGACCTGATTCAGTGGCACCTAACAGCAACAACAATCAAAATTAAAATTAAAGGCCAGCCGCAGTGGCACACGCCTGTAATCCCAGCGGCTCAGGAGGCAGAGGCAGGAGGATCGCAAGTTGGAGACCAGAGGCAGTCTGCTTAATTTAGCAAAACTCTGTCTCAAAAAGTTAAAAAAAAAAAAAATGAGCTGGGCGTGCAGTTCAGTGGTACAACACTTGCAAAGCATGCAAGTGCAGGTCCTAGGTTCAACCCCCAGTACCACACCAAAAAAAAAGAAAGAAAGAAAGAAAAAGAAAACATAACAGCTCTCTTGAGTGCTAGGCCAAGTCTCTTTTGACATAGTCTGCTTTTTTCTTCCTTGGAAAAAAATGCTTCATTGAGAAGCCTCTTCAATTCTCTAAGTGATTCACTTAAGCAATTAAAGACATGCAAATGATATTGTATTTTAACAACATACCTGCTTTACAATTTTTTGGAATGATACTCTTTGGATTACTTGTATAGTGTAAAGATTTATGCTTATTTACAAAAGCAATTTTTACTAATAAAGAATTTATATGCTATAAAATATTTTCTACTGCTATGAAATACTTTCCACAACTGATATAATAAATATACTCATTATGTCCTTAATTCTAATTGTTTTAAAAATATTTCCTTAACAAAATAGTACTTAGCTATAAAATAATATTTTTTATTTTATCTATAGCCTTCTTCTGTCATTAATTTCTCCCCAATAACAGGGACTGACTAGAATATAGCCCCAGATCTGAAAGCCACTAGAGAGAAAAGTTAGCAGTAACAGCTGATATAGAAATTCACCCATCCATTTTGAGTTAACTCTTGTGTATATTGAGAGATGCGGATCCACTTTCATTTTTCTGCATGTGGATGACCATGTTTCCCAGCACCATTTGTTGAAGAGGCTGTCCTTTTTCCAGTTTACTTACTTTGCTCCTTTGTCAAAAATAAGGTGGCTATAAGTGTGTTGAGGTATATCTGGGTCTTCTATTCTGTTCCAGATGTCTTCGGGCCTATTTTTGTGGCAGTACCAAGCTGTTTTTGCAACCACTGCCTTGTAGTAAAGTTTGAAGTCAGGGATTATGATTCCCCCTGCATTAGATTTGCAGTTTAAAAGTGTTTTGGCTATATGTGGTCTTTTGTGATTCCATATGAATTTTTGGATCATTTTTTCTATTTCTGTGAAGTTAGTCAGTGGAATTTTAATGGGTATTGCATTAAATCTATAGATTGCTTTTGGTAGGATAGCCATTTTTACAATATTAATTCTCCTTATCCAGGAGCAGGGGAGGTCTTTCCATTTTTTAGTGTCTTCTGCTATTTCTTTCTTTAATGTTTTGAAATTTTCCTTGTAGAGTGCTGAAGGATCTTTCGTTAGATTGATTCCAAGGTATTTAATCTTCTGGTGGGTTATCATGAATGGTATCTTTCCTGAAATTTCCTTCTTTTCTTGTTTGGAATTGGTATAAAGAAAGGCTATTGATTTTTGTATGTTGATTTTGTAGCCTGCAACTTTGCTGAAGGAATTAATTAGGTCCAGAAGTTTTTTGATTGAGGTTTTGTGGTCTTTCAAGTATAAAATCATATCATCTGCAAATAATGATAATTTGACCTCTTCCTTGCCAATCTGTATCCCTTTGATGTCTTTCTCTTGTCTGATTGCCCTGGCCAGGACTTCAATTACTATGTTGAATAGAATAGGAGAGAGGACATCCTTGTCTTGTTCCAGATCTAAGCGGAAATGGTTTTCGTTTTTCTCCATTTAATATAATGTTGGCTGTAGGTTTGTCGTAAATGGCTTTTATGAAATTAAGGTATTTGCCTGTTATACCTAGGAAACCGCCACAGAATGGGAAAAAAATCTTCGCATTTTATACATCTGACAAAGGTCTAATTACTAGAATTTATAAAGAACTCAAGGGAAAAAAAACCCAAAAACCAAACAACCCAATACACAAATGGGCAAAGGAACTGAGTAGACAGTTCTCAAATGAAGAGGTCCATAAAGCCATGAAACACATGAAAAAGTGCTCCCTAGCCATTAGGGAAATGCAAATCAAAACAACGCTGAGATTTCACCTTACACCAGTAAGAACGGCCAAGATCAATAAAACAAACAACAACAAATGCTGGCAAGGTTGTGGGGAAAAGGGAACACTTTTACATTGCTGGTGGAGCTGTAAATTGGTGCAACCACTATGGAAATCAATATGGAGGTACCTCAAAAAACTAAAAATAGAACTACCATATGACCCAGCTATAACACTATTGGGAATTTACCCAAAGGGAGATGAGTCATCATACCATAGAGACACCTGCATCTCCATGTTCAATG
>VMDO01040226.1:0-12088 GCA_007922755.1 Pedetes capensis | reverse complement strand
ATTTATAAGGTTCTTTTTCCATTCATCTGTTCCAAATTTTACACACACACACACACACACACACACACACACACACACATTAGTTCACAACAATCTAACACATCACCACATTTTCAAGGGAAAAATCAAACACTTATAGAAACTTAATCAAAATGATAAGTTTTATCTATGTAGAAACAAGGAATATTTTTTCATGAGTAGACATGGTAAAACAAAACTTACTTATTTAACTTATTATTTTCTAATGTCCGATTGGTATTAAAGTGTTTGAGTCTAATAATATAACCTGCAGTAACAATCATTGAATAGATCAGCATACATTTAGAGGAAACATTATATTTTTAGCTGTTGTCTCAAAATGGAAATTTCAATGGAACATCAATCACTGGGCTTCATGAAATTTCATATATGAAAGTAGAACACAAGGGAGGGAGAGAAAATATACTTCTTAGAAATGCCAAGGTCTTTCAGAGCTCCAGGGATTGTACAAGGTGTGTGCGTGTGTGCACATGTGTGTTATGTACCAAGACAAAGGAGTGAATGCTGAAAGCATGAGACTCAAACAATTGTCATTTAAAAGATCACATTGGAAAGTGGCAAATAAATAATGTCAAAGAACCTTAAATATTCACTTCTACCTTTCCTAAAGAATTTACAATGTTTCCAAAGAAGCTGATTTTAAAGTATCACAGAACAAAGGCACAAAACATCCAAAAATTTCACAAATACCAATCATTTTCTGTTCTTTCTTTCTTAAAAACCCCAAACCCCAAAGAGTAGCAGAATATAGGACATGTTCTTAATATCTTTATTGAAGTGTAATTGATAATTAATGAATGGATATATATATATATATATATATATATATATATAGTGACCTATCTTTTTATAATTTCAGCACTATTACATGAATAATATGGGCTGGGATTTAGCTCAGTTGGTAGAGATCTGCGCTGCAATCTCTGAGGTCCTGAGTTCAATTCCCAGCACCGCAAAAATGGAAGAAGGGCCTGGCAATCCACTCCCAAGGCAATCCCAAAATACTCAGCCATTGAAAACCCTATAAAGGTCGCTATGAGTCGGATACCAACTTCATGGCACCTAACAACAACAACAACAACATGAATAATATAGCCCATTTGCATTATTACCATCCTTTGGTATTGTTGGTATTATTATAATTATTTCCCAAACTATTAAAGTTGGGCTCTTTACTTTGAGGTTGCCCTCTCTCTCAGTCCTTGCTCCTCCTTGTCCCTCCTCCCCCTCCTGTCTTCTTTCATCATCGCTTCCTTTTGCTTGATCGTTCCCTCATTCTTTGTGCTCCTTGAGTTGTCCCTTTTCTGCTTAGTTTACATTAGCATTTTATCATGTTTCAATTTCTGTATAGGATTTTTTCTTTCTTTTAAATTTGATTCAGCTCCCACATATGAGTGACAACATGTAGTATTTCTCTTTTTGGGCTTGTGTTCATTCACTTAAGATAATTTTCTCCAATTCCATCCATTTTCATGCAAATGACATTATTTCATTTTTTTATTGCTGAGTGGTATTTTGAATTTTGTAACTTTATTCTACAGTGGAAGCTGATTCAATGCCTGCCTTTTTTCTCTTCGTTCTAATTTCCCTGTATCCCCACAGTTATGGCTACTAACTGTTCATAACTACAGGATCACCCCATCTTTGTTCCAGAGACAGTATCGGCAAGTACATCATATATCACTAGTGTTCCACACCCTAGCTTGTCCCTCAGTTCTCAATCCATGTTTACTGGAGTTTTGAATATAGCCCAAATTTAAACTTAGGTTCTTGTGGTATTGCCATAATTATCAAGTTCATATGTTGATTTCCATGATGACCCTCAACTCTGTTGCTATCAAAATTCAGGATCTGATGTTCCAGGATGAATCCCGGCTTCTGTGTATCCACTGAATAACAGAAGTTTCCTTGTTGTTGTTAGGTGCCATCGAGTCAGTATCCTACTCATATCAATCCTATGTACAACAGGCAAAAGAGTATTGTTAGTGCTTCTATGCTAGTCACACGGTTTTCAATGGCTGATTGTTTTTTTAGGAGCAGATTACTGGGTCCTTCTCTCAAGCGTACAGTACCTGATGTCCCCAGGTGTTGTCTCATCCAAGAACTAATGAGGTCTGAGCCTGCTTAGCTTCCAGGATCTGAGGGGCTTGGATGTCACAGTGGTATGGGTACAGGGGAAGTTTCCTTGTTGTTGTTAGGTGCCATCTAGTCTTATCCGACTCATAGTGACCCTGCATACAACAGGTGAAACACTGTTGTCAGTGCTTCTCTGCTGTTCATGGGGTTTTCAATGGCGGATTAATTTTTGCGAGTGGGTTGCCAAGTCAGTCTCCCAAGCCTACAGCACCTGGTATTCCCAGGTGGTCTCCCATCCAAGTACTAACCAGGTCTGACCCTGCTTAGCTTCCACGATCTGACGAGATCGGATGCCATAGGGCTATGGCTGCAGGCTGAAGTTTCCTTAGAATTGATAAATATAACAATGCTTTTCTCTCAAGGTGCTTATAATTTGGATTTCTCTCAAGGAAAAATAATGGCATTGAATTCTAGTTCACTTGACCAGAGTATAATAACTTAAGTGACCCTTGGTGGGCTGCTTCTCTGGTGACAATGTGTGTGGGTTCTTTACAACAAACGGCCAGATGAGAAGGCATCAACAAATCTAGAAGAAAGCAGAAACCAATTAATAATTTGGGACAAAATCCTAGTGATAGGGGTAGATGAGACTTAACCTACCCACTGTTTGCCCTTGAAAGGTCAGTTCAAAAGTTTCTTTTCTTTTCTTTTCTTTTCTTTCCTTTCCTTTCCTTTCCTTTCCTTTCCTTTCCTTTCCTTTCCTCTTTCTTTCTTTCTTTCTTTCTTTCTTCTTTTGCTTTTTCTCTTTTTCAGTATTGGAGGTTGAACCCAAGGACTTATCCTTGCTAGGCAAGTGCTCTACCACTAAATTCCACCTCTAGCCTGTTTTTTATTTTTTATTTTGAGACAGGATTTCTCTCAGTTGTGCTGACTGCCTCTGGCCTTGATCCTATGACCTTCCTACTCAGTTTCCCAAGTCACTGGGATTACAGGTGTGCACCACAATACTCAGTTAATGGAGCCATTTCATACACTCTCAACTCTTGAGCCTGTGTGCAGGGATTTGTCTAATTATATTGGTGAACCATAGCACCATGGAAGTCAGACAGTGTGTTTCACACCCAAGGGATAGGCTCTCCTTGCTGTTTCTTCCAGAAAGACATCAGAATTACATTTTCAAGAAAGCATTATTTTAGTTCAATAACTTCTCCCTGTTTCTCAACAGAATCTATGACTAGAGGTGGAGCCTGGAGGATCACGAGTTCAGCCCAGAGGTAGCCAGTGTAACTTACCGAGAACCTGTCTCAGAACAAAAGATTAAAAAAATGGGCTGAGAATGATGCTCAGTGGTAGAGTGCTTGCAAAGCATGTGTGAGTCCCTGTGTTGGATCCCCAAGTACCACAAAAAAAGGATATGGTGAGAAAAATAGTTTTCACAGGACATGTGTTCATTTCATGGCTTAGTAACAAATTTGCCCTGTGATTTGAGTGACTCATTTCATATTTCTTGTCTTAATTTCCTTGTCTGCAAAATGAGATAATCTCCGAGGTCTGATATCTTCATACCATGGCTCTCTTTCTTTATTTCTGGACAATATTTCTCCTGCTCATTTAGTGCAGTACACATTTTGGTATTTTGATTGCTATACTATTTACTTTAGTCAAGCACATGGTGATTCTCAAAATGATTTATTCTGTGTAAGAAAATTAACATTCTCAAGGAAAGGATTTGGCCACAGCATATTTTTGAAGACTTATGTGATGAAATCAAATATAATAACACTTCAGAGAACATTTTTTCATGTAATGAGAAAATCCAGATTGTGATATATTGGAAGAGGTTATTCTCCAAGGAGCTGTACAATGATAGATGAAGAAGAGTTAGGACATCCAGAATTACTACCTATCCAGAACTTAGCCTGCAGGGAAACTAAACTTCTCTGGTGCTAAACACACTTTATGTTTATATATCTTTAAAGTAGAACTAATTGAGAGGACTTACTGGTCTGCATCCACTTAAAGTTTTTTTTCTTATAAAAATATGCCTAAAATACAAGCATATATAATGTGTTGAACACCATTCACTGTCCCATTAATTATGTAAAATAAATAAAAATTATTTTTAATATAGAACTACTGTGGTCCATAAACACTACTGGGATTAAAAATATAATAATCTATACTACAAGTTTGGAAAAAAGTCTAATCCTCCAAAATGGCCTGATCATCTCTAATGTATTCCCAAGGAAAGAATATAGTTGATGAGTGAAAATTCTTTTCAATTTTTCTAGTCCTTGAGATCAAAAAACTGTTTATAACACTTTATCCACTGATGGCAGAAAAGAAAGTATTGATGGGGAATATAGCATGACTGAAAAGAAAGAAGAAATGTTCAGCCCCCTAATGTGCCTCATTCAAAGTTACTCAAACTGTAAATAGTAGAATAAATATACTAATCAAGGAACTGAAGCATAAGACAAGTGAGGATGTGGAATACCTGGTTTCTTAAAGAGAGCACAAGTTTTCAGACCCAGATAAATTGGTTCTAAAGCTGAGAGAATGACTATGAACTGTGAAATGTAGGTTTAGATACTGAAAGTCATGGAGAGGTTTAAAGGTCTGAGAAACAGTGATTAAATTTTCTCATTCCTTCTTACCAACAAAAAAATTCAAACCTGTACACGTGTACGACAAGGCATCCAGGTGGAATAAGCATGAGCTTTGGAAGGACATTAATGTGACTTCAAATCTCAGCTATGTAACTGTGGTCTAGAGGATACTGCTGGTATTGTTGTGAAGACAGAATAGAATATATGAAAAACCCCAGAAGAAATCTTGGCATATCATGTTGTTAGTTGTTGTTAGGTGCCATCGAGTCTGTATCCGACTCATAGCGACCCTACATATAACAGGCGAAACACTATTGTCAGTGCTTCTCTGCTGTTCATAGGGTTCTCAATGGCTGATTGATTTTTGGGAATGGGTTGCTGGGTCAGTCTCCCAAGCCTACAGTACCTGGTCTTCCCAGACAGTTTCCCATCCAAGTACTAACCAGGTCCAACCCTGCTTAGCTTCTGAGATCTGACCGAATTGGATGCCACAGTGGTACAGTTGCAGGCTGGCATATCATAGGTAGTCAGTGAGTGATAGTTCCTCTTTTATGAGTTTGTGCATTAAACTTGCTTATTTTTGTACCCTATTCTTAAGTTACTGGGATCCCTGAAGAATAACATTTTGTGAATATATTTCATAAGCACGATTGATA
This sequence comes from Pedetes capensis, assembly GCA_007922755.1. Taxonomy (NCBI): domain Eukaryota; kingdom Metazoa; phylum Chordata; class Mammalia; order Rodentia; family Pedetidae; genus Pedetes; species Pedetes capensis. Next base: position 6,708 of record VMDO01040226.1, on the reverse strand, counting down.
GAATGTTGATGCACTTGATGCATTGAATTGAATGAGATCCTAAAATTCCTTGCTAAAATAGTGAGACTAGTTTTTTTTTTCTTTTTTTACCTCCCAGGGGAAGCTGTCTTGAAAGATGTATCTTTAAAATTGTGCTAAATTATTTAATGTTTTGAATTCTCACTGTAGCTAGAAAAACTCTCTGGGTGGTTTGAAATAAAACAAGAGTTAGTGTTTGTTTTGTTACATCTTTATAACCTCACATCCTTTCTACCATCCTTTTTATGGAGTTGGGAAAGAACCATTACACCTGTGTGGCCTGCATTCCATGGGATGGTGCTTATCAGTAATGATATATGTATATATTTTGGAATGTGACTTGAAAGAAATGTAAAATAAAAACAAATTATTATTTGCAAATAAGTTTTCTTTGAAGCTATATGGCACAAAGGTCTTAACAACATACTACAAGAAGAAGAGTATTCATAGCATAAAAATAGATGTGATGCATAACATATGGTACTTCTTCTCTAATGTTTAGCTTTAGGGCCTGGTGTTAGAAAATGCCTTCCTCCTGTAGTGTACCTTTTCTTTGCACAAAAATATGCTCAAATGAAATGTGTGTTTAGTAGGTAATTGAATGAATGAATGAAGAATATATTTTATAACCTGGTACAAAAATGTGCAGTGTGTACAATCTAGTGCAAGTAGATACCTCATTGCTATCTCAATTTGAAGCATATGTATTATGTGCATGATAACTCTATAATACTACCATAAGTGTTGTACATGTTTGTGTGTTATCAAAAAATCACAGCTCTTTTGACTAGAACTGATGAGAGTGGGCATCCTTGTCTTCTTCCTGATTTTAGAGAGAAAGCCGTTGTCTTAGTTGTGGTATTAGTTGTGGGTTTGTCCTATACAGCCTTAATTGTGAAGAAAAATAATCTCCAAAATCTAATTAGTTGAGAGATTTTTATCATGAACATATATTGAATTTTGTCAATTTTCTCTAAGCATATTGGCATGATCTTACGATTTCTATTCTTCAGTCTGTTAATATAATAAATCACATTTAATGATTTGTACATGATGAACCAAATTTTCATGCCAGGAATAAATTCCACTTAATCATAGTGAATGATACTTTTAATATTTTTTTTAACACAGCACTGAAAGCCCTACCTAGAAAAATGTTGTTTTTGTTGCTAGTTGACATCAAATCAGGTTCCACTCACAGAGATCCTCACAGGGTTTTCAATGGCTGATTGTTTCAGGATTGTTTTCTTGGTTGTGGATTGCCAAGTCCTTCTTCCAACCTAGAGGAAAAAAAGCAAGAAAAAGAAATTTTAAAAAAATCCAAATAGGAAAGGAAGTACTGAAGTAGTCTCTTATTGCTGATGACATCATCTTGTATATATATAAAGAAAATTCTAAAAACTCCACCAAATTGATTGGAGCTTTTTTTTTTTTCCAGTACTGATAGTTGAACCCAAGGCCTCACACTTGCATGCTCTGCAAGTGCTGGACCACTGTGCTGCACCCCCGGCCCTTTTTTTTTTTTTTTTTTCACTTTTTGAGACAGGGTCTCGCTAAGTTATGCAGACTGCCTCTGGTCTCAAACTTGCAATTCCCCTGCCTCCACCTCCCAACCCGCTAGGATTACAGGTGTGAGCCACCATGCCTGGCTTTGATTGGAATTTTTTTTAAAAATCAATAAAGTTGTAGGATATCAATTCAACATACCAAAATCAGTACGTCAAGGCAATATCTCCACCCCCATGTGGAGATTATTCACAATGACCAAGATATGGAATGAATCTAAGTGCTTATCAAGAGGTAAGTGGATAAACTAACCTGACATACATGCACAATAGTATACTATTTAGCCATTAAAAGTTGAAATTTTGTCATTAGCAACAAGGATGAACATGGAGAACATTAATTTAAGGTGAATAAGCTAAGCACAGATAGACAAATATCACATGACCTCACATATTCAGAATCTTAAAAAGTCAAACTTATATAAACAGAAAGCAAAATGGTGTTTGCCAGAAGTCTGGGAGCATTGAGAAATACTATTCAAAGAACACAAAATTTCAGTTAGACAGGAAGAATAAGTTCTATTTTGCATAATAGTGACTGTAGTTAGCATATTGTATGTTTGAAAGTTGCTAACCGTAGAGTTGTGTGTGTGTGTTTGTGTGTGTGTGTGTGTGTGTGTGTGTAGTACTGAGGGTTTAACCCAGGGCCTCACGCTTGCATGCTCTGCAAATGCTGGACCACTGAGCTGTACCCTCAGCCCATTTTTTTTTACTTTATTTTCTCTTGAGACGGGGTCTCTCTAAGTTATGCAGACTGCTTCTGGTCTTGAACTTGCAATCCTCCTGCCTCTGCCTCCCCAGCCGCTGGGATTACAGGTATGAGCCACCACACCCAGCTCGCTAACAGTAGATTTTTAAAGTGTTCTCACTACAAAATTTTAACTATGTGAGGTTATGCATGTTACACAGCCTAATTTACACATCTATGATGTATACATATATCAAAATATCATGTCATACATCATGAATATATAAAACTTTTATTTGTAAATTAAAAATTAAAAACAGTATCATAGTTTCATTGTTTTTTCTATTCTGTATTTCATTTATTTCTGCCCTAATCTTTTTCATTTCCTTTTTCTGCTAACTTTAGAATTATTTCTCCAGTTTCTTAAGGTATAAATTTGGGAAAAGGACCCAGTAACCCACTCCAAAAAACAATCAGCCATTGCAAACCCTATGAATAGCAGAGAAGCACTGATAATAGTGTTTCGCCTGTTGTACTTAGAGTCACTATGAGTCGGATATAGACTTGACAGTAACTAACAACAACAACAAACACAAGGTATAAATTTGGGTTGTTAATTTAAGATCTGATTTCTTTTTTAATGTAGAAGTCTATCAGTATAAAATTACTTCTTATACTGCTTTTGCTTCTTCCAGTATGTTTCGATATGATGTGTTTTCTTTTTCATTTGTCTTGAGACATTTTCTAACTTCTCGTTTAATTTCTTCTTTATCCACTTGTCATTCAAAAGTGTGCTGTTTAATGTCTACATACTTGCGAATTTGCCAATTTTCCTTCTGTTATTTCTAGTTTCACTCCATTGTGGCCAGAAAAGATATTTGGTATGACTTCAATCTCCCTTAAATTTGTTAAGACTTATTTGGTGACCCAACATATGTCTATTCTGAAGAATGTTTCATGTGCTTTGGAGAAGATTCAGTATTCTGTTGTCATTGGGTGGAATATTTCTTACTTGCCTGCTAGATCCATTTAGTCTATATTGTTATTCATGTCTGATCCCTTAATGGTTTTCAGTTTGGATGTTGTAGTTGGGTTTTTTATCCATTTAGCCACTCTGTCTTTTTAAATTAAACACTGTGATGCATTCATTTGAAGTAACTATTAGTGCATAAGGATTTACTTTTTCTATTTTTTTCTGCCTACCTTGTAGTTCATTTGTCCTTCTTTTCACCTTTTACTATTTCACTTTTTTATTCATTGATAAAATCATATAATTTTCAAATATGGGAATAGTTTGAGGAAATATTCTTCAAATCTCCACCTTAAAAAGGAGACTGAGGCCTAGATCACTTTAGTGTATACTTGCTATTATTTGGATGAATCCCTAAAATTTCATGTGTTGGCAACTTAATCCACAAAGTTAAATGTTTATGCCATTTGATAGATGGCACTTTTGGGTGAGGATTGGATGATGAGGATGGAGGATTATTGGGATAATGTATTAAAAGGTTATTTAGAGAGTAGTTTGTTATAAAAAGTATGTCTCAGCAGGCAGAATCACCAAGGACTATGGTACAGCAAAAGAAAAGGTTTAAGTCATGGCTTAGCTGAGAATCTTGGTCAGATTACACTATTGTTTGAATGTTTCCCTCAAGAGTTCTTATGTTAGAAACTTTATCCTCAAATTCATATGTTAATGGCATTTGGAGGTGGAGAATTTGGGGAATAATTATAATTACATGAGGACACACCACGATGGGATTAGTGGCTTTATAAGAAGAAGAAGAAAGATTTCAGCTAGCACCCTTGCTCTGTCTCTCCATATGATGTCCTCTGCCATGTTCTGATGGGGTAAAAAAAACCCTTGCCAGATGCTAAGCAGATACTGGAGCTATGATCTTGTGCTTCCCACTGTCCATTACCATTAGCTAAATAAATTCCTATTCTTTATAAATTACCCAGTCTCTGATAGTTTATTATGACAACAATAAATAGCCTAAGATAAATAACTGACATCATAAGGGAAAATATTTCTTCCTCTATGGAAACTATGAAAGAAAAAGTTCTGCATATATTGGATGCGGCTTTCATTCAAGGAAACATGTATGTCGTAACTTACTGCCATGTGTACACAAACAATCTTGGAAATCTATACATTTAAAATTAACAGACTATATTAACTACACTTATGTTCACAAATATTTCCTTTCTGATGTCCTAATATATTTACTCCCCCACATGTCTGTCAGCTTGTTACGCTGTGGAGACTTCTGTGTTGCTGGGATGCTGGATGATATGCCACTGGCATTTCAGATGCCAGCAGGGCCATCCATGGCGACCAGGCTTCAGCTGAGGTTCCAGACTAAGACTGAGGAAAAGGACCTGGGAATCCACTTGTGAAACAAGTAGCCATTGAAAACTCTATGAATAGCAGAGAAACATTGTCAAATATAGTGCTGGAAAATGAGCCCCCGGGCTGGAAGGCATTCAAGAAATGACTGGGGAAGAGTTGCCTCCTCAAAATAGAGTTGACCTTAATGATGGTAATGGAGTAAAGCCTACTGGAGGGGCACAACGCAAAATGAGAAGAAACATAATGGTTGAAACATTTGGCTCAAACATAAAATGATCATGTGTATGGCACAGAGTTGGGTAGTATTTCATTCTGCTGTACATAGGGTCACTATGAGTTCAATCAGACTCCATGGCACCCAATAGCAACAGCAACAATATATTTATTATATGGAATTATTTCACTGTATATGAATTGAAAGTTTTTATAATAATTTAAGCTTACTCAAGTGAGATTTCTTTTTGTGATGAGATTAGTATGGAGGGCTATGGAACAAGATTTTCAAATTCTTGAACCTTATTATTTAAAATGTTTAATCATATAGAGAATCGTTTGATTAGACTACAAGTAGCTCTGAAAAATTTATAAGTGTATTTTCACATATAAAACAATTACAAAATTGGCATGATTTACATGTTTATTTTTATTTATACCTTTAATCTTTCACTATATACTACATAATTTTTTCATGTCAACAAGCCAAGGACAAAAACTGGTATTGTGCAGATGTGGTTTTCTACCATATTTATATTGCTTATTTCTAATTAAAGTGTCTCACTTTATTGACACATGCATTAATCTTACATTAGCCAAAAATAGAGCTACTCCCATTGAGATGGTTCATAGAGAGCTCTTCCTTGGAAATATACCTATGAAATATTCAGCTGTCTCTTATTTTTCTTTTAGAATCACATCACAACTAGTCTTTGGGGAGAAGCAAATTAGCTCAGGTACTGAGAGTGAACACCTCATTAAAATGTTCCTGGGTAATAAGCATGCAGAAATGCCTCAAGTGTAAGTAGATGGTGCAGATGGGTAATTTGAATATGCATATATTCTAGCCTTTATGTTGTTCTGCCCTACTTAAGCTACCATTCATTTCAGTTAATGCAACAGCATATCTGTCCTTGTCTACAATGAATTGCGAGTTCAGACTGAAATTATTCCTCTGTGCTGTATTATAGATGAAGGATTTGAGTAGAATTTTTTTCCAGTGTCAGTCTTAAGAACATGAAACTGAAGTATCCACACTCATCAATACACCTAGGGAGTGTGGGTGTTCTCACCTAGATAGTCTCACTACCTTGGTATCTTTTTTAGCCTAGAAAACATCCCATCTGACTGTTTATTCCCATGGTTCCAAGCTTACAAATAAACTTGATGTGTTCTCTGCATCCTCAATCATGTCACATTTCAGTAAATTATAACCTTGTTACATGGAGTCATTTCAAGCTATCCAACTGCAATTAAAATCCAAACAAGCTGGTGTGCAAAAGGAAATTAGCTTAAATCTTATGACATGCTGAATTTCTCAGAGTAATACAATTCCTTCTAAAACAAATAGATACAAAGTGATGACGTGTGTATGATAACATGAAACAGTATAAATTTAAATCAATTTGCTCATTTAGCTTGACAAAATTGAACTTCATGCTTGTTAAAAGTAAGAAATGGAAATAATTTGGAGAACATAGATCTATCTCTATAGAAGAAACTATGGGGTACCTTTAATTTTTTTCTTCTTAGAACTCCAAAATGGAATGAAAACCATCCTAGTTCTCCCTCTCTCTCTCTCTCTCTCTCTCTCTCTCTCTCTCTCTCTCTCTCTTTGAGACAAATTCTCTATGTGTCCCCTTAAATTTGCCATCCTCCTGCCTCAGCCTCCAAAATGCAGGAATTACAGGTGTACAGAACCATACCTAGTCTAGCTCTCTTCTTAGCATTCATTCTTCCTTGTAATTACTAAGATTCCTACCGTACATGAAAATGATGAGAGAATTAGCATGTACATTTTGGTTACACCCAAAGTCACATTGTACTAAAAGAGTCAATGTGGCTTTCAAATTGGAGTCTCTCTGAAATCT
>VMDO01040225.1:0-12104 GCA_007922755.1 Pedetes capensis | reverse complement strand
TAAGCACTTCCTGTTTCCTAGGTATTATGCAAGCAAAGAATACTGGAAAACTCTGTACCCTGAGCTTCTACTGCACAAAATGAGTACTGCAAGGGATGTGCTTCTACCTTTTGCAAAGGCAGAAAGAAGATTTTGTAATTTATTAAGGGAAATAGTGAAGTTTACAAAAGGCAAATGTTCATATGTGACTTTAAGTAAGGAGAAATATAAAGTCATTTTGAATTAAATATTTTTGTAGAAAAGGACAATTGCGCATGACAGGTCCTAAAAAGCTTGAATGTATGTAGCATAGAGTTTATTATTGTGAGTAGACATCTCTGTAAATTGAAAAAAATGTTAAATTAATTCACTTCTGTGCATTCTGTTGTTAGGAAGCATCAAGTTGTGTCTAACTCATATTGATCCTCATAGGATTTTCAGTGGCTGATTGGGGATAGTTTTGAGAGTGGACTGCTACATCCTTCTCCCATTTTTGCAGTGCTAGGGATCATACCCAGGGCCTTAGACAGCACACAGCAGCACTCTACCATTTGAAATAAACTCCAGCCCCTCTGTGAATTCTAAGATAGATTATGTGTACTAATGGGAAAAAAATCAAGTCTCAAAAATGTCAACTCTACTTTTTTCCTGATTCTAAATACATCAATTGTTGTCTTTATTATTTTTTACTTTCCTATTTTAATTTGACCCTTCTAATAAACTTTTACTTTAATTATTATGGTGCTCTTCTTTTTCAGTCTTCCTAAGGTAGAAAGTTGCCTGCAGCTGTAGCCCTGTGGCATCTGATCCTATCAGATCTCAGAAGCTAAGCAGGGTCAGGCCTGGTTAGTACCTGGATGGGAGACCGCCTGGGAACACCAGAAGCTGTAGGCTTGGGAGAAGGACCTGGCAACCCCCTCCCAAAACTCAATCTGCCATTGAAAACCCTATGAACAGCAGAGAAGTGCTGACAATAGTGTTTCCCCTGTTGTACAGAGGGTCACTATGAGTCGGATACTGACTCAATGGCACCTAACAACAACAACAACTAAGCAATCTCTTATGAGGATTATATACCATTGCTTTTTACTTTAATCAAAGCTGCTCTGTGTTTTGTCTCATATATTTTTATAACGTAAATTTATAATTTTATAATTTCTAAAAATTTTATACATTTTGAATACTATATGATTGTAATATTTATTTATACTGTGTGTGTGTATATATATATATATATATATATATTTTTTTTTCCCCCCAGTGTCTGTCAGCTTGTCTTGCAGTGGGGACTTGCGTGTTGCTGTGATGCTGAATGCTATGCCACTAGTATTTCAGATACCGGTAGGGCAACCCATGTTGAACAAGTTTCATCTGATCTTCTAGACTAAGACAGACTAGGGAGAAGAACCTGGCAGCCCATTCTCAAAGTAATCAGCCACTGAAAACCCTATGAATAGCAGAGAAGCACTATCAAATATAGTTCCAGAAAATGAGCCATCCAGGCTGGAAGTCATTGAAGGAATAACTAAGGAAGAGTTGCCTCCTTAAAGTAGAGTCAACCTTAATGATGAAAATGAAGTAATGTCCCTGGGACCTCCAGTTGCTGATACAGCACAACTCAAAATGAGAAGATAAACAGTGACTACAATTTGGGGTTCAAATATAAAATGATTGGGTGCATGGCAGTGTTGGGTAGTGTTTCCTTCTGTTGTACATAGGGTCACTGTGAGTCAGATCCAATTCCATGGCACCTACCAACAGCATACATATTTTAGCCAAGAATTCTACAGGAGGTTTTCTTTTTTTTTTTTTAACTTTAAGTGATCAGTAACTAGTCTTTAAAAACTATTTTGTATTGTTGTATACCTTGACAGAAATAAAACTTTCTATTCTCAAGGGGATTTATGTATATTAATTATCTCTAGATAATGTTATTCGTTATTTTCTGCCTCTTGCTCTTCTTTCAATGCCTTCTGCTTGTGTTTCTCTAAGTTCAGGTGTAAATATATTTATATCAGCGAGAACAAAAAACCGTTTTGCTACTTTTCATTTTTCTTAATGGAACCCATGCATAATTGTCTACTATTTGATTATAATGATACTTTTAACCACACATTTATTTTTAACACTACACATGCTCAGGGTATAAATACCACCCTATATCTTTTTCTTTTGTTATTGTTGTTGTTGATAGGGGCTGTTGAGTCAAATCCAAATCATAGTGACCCTATGCACAACAGAAGAAAACACTCCCTGACACTGTGCCATGCCTGGCACTATTGCCAGTGCTTCTTTGTTATATATAAAGTTTTCAATGGCTGAATGTTTCAGGAGAGGGCTGCCAGGTACTTCTTAGCCTGCAGTTCCTGGTATTCCAAGCCAGTCTCCCTTCCAAGGACAAACCGGGCTGATCCAAGGTCAGGTGGGATCAAATGCCAGGGTGTTATGGCTGCAGACATCTTTTACCTTAGTTTTTCAAAATGAGAAAAAGAATCAGTAAAACAACATCCATAGTAATGGATGCTTCTGAAGGAAGCTACACATTTTCAAGGAACAAAAATGAAGGGCAAATGATTGTCAATAAATTTTGGATAATATATTAAACTAATGTTACTATTACCTAAGTTAATTATAGTTGAGCTACAGAGAAAATATATTTGTCATGTTGATCATTACAAGCTACTTTCCAAAGCATTATTATATTGTAGTGATAGTCTAGTACAAGGGTTGGTCTATCAAGTACTCCCTCCTTATTCTTTTGAGAATTCACTTATTTCTTCTCAGTTTCGCATTATCAGGGAGGCTGACCTCATGACCACTTTGCAAGATAGTGAAAATGACACACTTGTGATGTAGGCTTTGTGTATTTCCTTTTATTATAACTGATTTATTATAACTGATCTGATTTACCATAGACATGGGCTTACAAATAAACTTATTGAGAATCTACTCTAATACTTTTATGGAAACTTTTGTAAATAAACCTCTGTCCAATTACTTGAGTTGCATCTGCTAATGGAAATTTGACCTGAAGTTGTTCCTTATTGTCTTGCAAAAACAAAGAATGGACTACCTTGGAATAAAGCTAATTAATGGGAGAGTAAATCCCAGTAATATTTAAAGACAATGTCAAATTTTGTGGACATTTAGCTATATCAGTAACAAGATTCAGTTTTTTTTCCATAGAATCCTTCTGTATCTGAGGCTTAAATTAACTAACATTTTTTAGGTACCTATGCTGTCATTTTTTAGATAACTATAATTATACAAGATAATTAAAATAAAGTGCAGAATAAAACACACAGATCCCTTTGACATGTTCTATAAAAGAGAACAACAAATATATAAGAAAGTAATTCAGTAGAGTTTTCAGAGTATGGAGAGACCTAAAGAAATGCAGTCAAAATTATGCAGTGATATATATATATATATATATATATATATATATATATATATGTAAAATTTAGTTTATTAGATTCTCAATAGGCAATCATAAAGTAAATACAACTACAGGATTCATTCTGTGTGGGGTTTTAAAATATGAGGAATGAATAGTAGAGTTCATGTAGAAAAAAAACACAAGTGTTTAATTTTGATTTTCATGTTGCTATGTCTTTAGAACAAACTCTGTTATAACCTTTTGATTTATTTATTTTACTAGTAAAAAAAGGGCATTCAGAATGCTTAAACTCTTCCTAGATCAAAAAATTTATCACCTCATAATAATTACTAAAATAGAGAGCTCCACGGGCTGCTTACATATAAAATCTTTGTTGTGAAATGAACAAGGTTTGTGGAAAATAATATATTAGTTTTCTGTAGTGACTTTCAGAGTAAGAATTTATGGATTTTGAAATAAACTGACATTTTTCTTATTATCTGTGATGGAAAATGGAAATGTTGATTCATGGAATGGATGACTATATATATGTTTAAAGAAGAGTTGTAAGAAGTTACACTATTGGTATTTTATGATCTGCAGGTAAGACACAAGTACAGAGAACAAAATTGTTCCAAAGATTTTAGCAACATTATGTTGCCAAAACTGAAGTCAATGGAAGATTTTTATATTATAGGTAAATTGATTGACGTTTCCAAGAAATCTCTCCTAAGAAATAGTTGATGTCTAATAGTATCACTATTTATAGATAGGCCATTTATGATTTGTTTTTATGAAATACCAAATATTTTGGTTATGTGTTCATCATATTGGCATAGATTAACACATGTTTTTTATATTAATTTACTAGGAAAGCAACTTTATATAATACCTTAGAAAATAAATTGTTAATGAACTTATAATCAAGAGAAAGTTATCTATAACTTATAAATGAAAATTAAAGAATATGTGTTCTATTCTTAAGTTTGAAAAGTCATGCTAATGGATCACACAGTATTCACTTAGTGATCTTTATTTTTCTTTCTTTGCTACTAGTAGGAGGCAAGGATACTATTGGCTAAAACAAGCAAACAAAAATTTAGGTTATGTATAGTGGAATTAGGAGCCATCAGCATAACAGATGATGAATCTTTGCCATCTCAAGTTTAACAAATGTGTATATTCTTTAAAATTCATGATGATTTCTTTTATTTTTTGCTCTGAATAAAACAAAACTAAGTTAAACATTTTAATTTAATCAATATCATTTTATTGTTGTTGTTCTTAGTTGTCCTCGAGTCAGGTGCAATTCATAAAACCCTCATAGGGTTTTCAATGGCTGATTGTTTCAGGATTGCTTTGAGAGTGTATTGCCACGTCCTTCTCTTGATCATTTGATAAGTTATAATTAATATGTGGTTGATTTTATAAAGAGATTATATAAACAGAAATACATATATTTTACTTGTTAGTTTTAATTTGTGGACACCATAAGTTAATATTCCTTAAAACATAAAGTATGTGGTGATTACAAAATTAGACATCTTTGCTGACATTCAGCAGCAGACAGTCAACAATGAAAATATACAATAACTAACTATGATGAAAAAATATTTCGCATGTGAAAATCAGGGAACTATGATCTACAACATGGAGAAAAATAAATTTATGAAAAGAAAGCAATGAATGATAGATGGCACAATTAGTAGACAAATTATGCATGCATGAGCTCATATAAACATGCATATACATACATATATATATAATAATCTCTAAAAAATTCAAATTATACAATATTGAAAATTGAACTGAATGAAGTGGCTCATGCCTATAATGCCAGTAACTCTGAAGGCAGAGGCAGGAGGATCACGAGTTCAAGGACATAGACACCCTGCATAACTTAGTGAAACCCTGATTCAAAATGAAAAATAAAAAATGGGCTGGGGTGTAGCTCAGTGGTAGAACACTTGCAGAGTACATGTAAGGTCCTGAGTTCAGCTACTAAGAACAGCCAAAAAGAAAAAAAAAAGAAAGAAAAGAAAAGACAAGAAAAGAAAAGAAAAGAAATAAAGAAAGAAAAATAAAGAAAGAGATGGAACATTAACTAGGTGAGATTAACAAGTAAGGATCTGTAGAATAAAATATTATGGACCTTGAACACATAGCAACATTACTTATCAAAAAGAAAACAAACTAACCAGGCGTGGTGGTGCACACCTGTAATCCCAGTGGCTGGGGAGGTGGAGGCAGGAGGATCGCAAGTTCGAGACCAGAGGCAATCTGCGTAATTTAGTGAGACTCTGTCTAAAAAAGTAAAAAATGGGCTGAGGGTGCAGTTCAGTGGTCCAGCACTTGCAAAAGCATGCAGGCACGAGGCCCTGGGTTCAATCCCTAGTACCACAAAAAGAAAAAAAAAAAAAAAAAGGAAGCAAACTGGTGAAGCATAACTAAAAATATTAAACAGATTTTCAGATACATGTCAGAAAATATCAACTGGATTAAAATAAATACAATTACTGGTAATATCTTAAAGGTAGGACATCTGAAATATTTTCTTTTAAATAATGGCTAAATAACTTCCAAATTTGATGGACACTATACCCCTCTGAATCCAAGAAATTCAGCAAATTCTAAATACTGTACTAAAACATACCCATTTCCACATGTATAAACAAACCACACAAAGGAGCCTCATAAAGAAATTTAAAAGCAACAAGGAACAAGGATAAAAATCAGGACAGACTTCTTGTTGGAAACTGTGCAAGCCAGAAGAAATTGTACTAATACGTGACATCATTCAAGAGAGAAAAGAATGAAGAAACAAAAAGGGAAAAGAAAACCCTAACATTTAACAACTGCATACCAGTAAAAAATATCCAGATAAATATTTTTCAGGCAAACAACAGTGAAGAAAATGTGTCAAAAACAGATTTGTAAAATAAGAAATATAAACAGAAGAAAAATGATACTATGGAGATATTTGTTGTTGTTGTTTTTAGGTGCCGTGGAGTTGGCATCCAACTCATAGTGACCCTCTGTACAACAGGGGAAACACTATTGTCAGTGCTTCTCTGCTGTTCATAGGGTTTTCAATGGCAGACTGATTTTTGGAAGGGGGTTGCCAGGTCCTTCTCCCAAGCCTACAGCTTCTGGTGTTCCCAGGCGGTCTCCCATCCAGGTACTAACCAGGCCTGACCCTGCTTATCTTCCGAGATCTGACAGGATAAGATGCCACAGGGCTATGGCTGCAAGCGTAGAGATGTTTAGAGTAAGAAAAAAAAAAAAAAAAGAGAGAGAGAGAAAGAGAGAAAGAAAGAAAAAAGAAAAAAGAAAAAAAAAATGAACAGAGCTGAAAATGGCAATATAATGTGAGTAAATATTAATTTTTTCCTTATTTTAAAAATTTAAGTATAACTTATTCCTTAAAATAATGGCAATATATTTCAAAATTCTTAACCTAGAAAAAATATATGAAAACAATAGCATAAAGGGCTATATGTGGAAGGAAAGTACAGTAATATAATGGGCAAAGTCTACATGTGTGGTTACATAATGTAACTTAAAGGCAGATGTGCACACTTTAAACCCTCATGCAGTGCAGAAAAGAATAAACAAAGTATAGTCAACAAGTCAATAGTGTAGATAAAATGGAATTCTAAAATATACTTAAAAATTCAAAAGGGAAGAAAATATTAAAAAGAAAAACGGAGAAGTATATAAAATACAAAATAAACAGGAAATCAATGAGTTAACTCCAATTATAGTTAGGTTTTCATAATGATGGAGTTTTAAAAAGACTAAATATTCCCTTTTAAAGACCAAGAGTATCTCATTGATCAAGACCCAACAAGATACAATTTATCAGAAATCATTTTAAGTGTGCTATGGCATAGGAGGTGAATATATTTAACAATAATGCATTATGCATTTCAAAATTCTGATGAAAGGAATTTGAATGTACTTACAGAAATGATAAAAGTTTGATGTAATGTATATGCCTATTATCTTAATTTGATCACAATGTGTACATGAATGAAAACATTACATTATGACTGATAAATGTATACAAATATTTTGTGTCAATAAAAATGTCCTCTTTAGAAACAAAGACCAAAGCCGGGCACAGTGGTGCATACCTATAATCACAGCGGCTCCAGAGGCGAAGGTGGGTGGATTGGAAGTTCGAGACCAGAGGCAGTCTGCATAACTTAGCTGAACAGAGCTGATTTTAATGATTTTTGTCTCAAAAAGTAAACAAACAAACAAACAACAACAAAAAAAAAACCAAGGTCTCGGGGCGCAGCTCAGTGGGCCATCACTTGCAAAGCATGTATGCGCAAGGCCCTGGGTTCAACCCCCAGTACTGCAAAATAAATAAATAAAAATATAAATAAATAAATAAATAAAGACCCAAGAGTTTAGATATAAAAGTGAGTAAAAACAGTCCATGAAAATGTTAAACCTAAAAAACCTGGAGTGAACATATGAATATCAAAGAAATCAGATTTCCAAGCATGTAACATTACCAGTGGTAAAAAGGAGCATTTCAAAATGATAAAGGATTGAGTTCATCAAGAGAGCATAAAACATTCTAAGTATGCATTTATCCATAACAGACCTTTAAAATATATGAAAAAATATTGACAGAAATGAAAAAAGAGATAAATCCACATTTAGGGTTGAATATTTTCATGCATCTCTTAGGAATTAATAGAACAACTAGAGAATAACAGCAAGAATATTGAATAATTGAACAATACTATCAACCACCTGTTCTGAGTTGATTTTTAACAGCTGCTTTAGGGTGTAATTAATATATAGAGGACTGCATATATTTAATGTATGCAATTTGATGACTTTGGACATATGCAAACATCTTTGATACAATCATCACAATCAAGGTAATAGATATGCCCAATACTTCCTAAAATTTTATGTCCTTTCTTTTCCATTTTGATTTTTCTGTGTATGTTAAGAGCATTTACCAAGAGATTTACCCTATTAACAAAAGTCAAATTACATAATACAATATCAATAGTTATTGTTACTATGTTGTACATTAGATTTAAAGAGAATTTGTTCATGTAGTAAAAATGAAAGTTTATATATATTGAATAACAGCTCTCCATTTCCTCCACCCCCAGGCTCTGGTAACCATCGTATTTCTGTTTCTGTGAGTTTTACTACTTTATATGCTTCATTATTTATAATTATGAAGTGGCTAATTGATATTTATAGACTAATTCACCCTCAAATAGCAAGTATATATTCTGTTCATGTTCACCAAGACAGACAATAATCTGGCACATAAAACATGTGTCAAAGAGTTTAAGGCAGTAATATAATAAAATGCTGTTTTCTGACCTTCAACAAATTAAACCAGTAAATAATACACAAAGGTACCAAGCAAATCTTCAAACATTCGGAAATTGCTAAACGCACTACCAAATAAGTCAATGAGGAAAGAACTCACAAAAAATATATATTTTGAAATGAATAAGAATTAAGTCTAATCATTTTATATTATGGGATATACTTAACAAAGTACATAGAGGAAAATTTATAGCCTTCAATGCTTGTATTAGAAAAAAAGTCAAAAATAACTGTTCACACACAATCAATAACTAACTTTCTACCTTGTTGTTGTTGTTGTTGTTGTTAGGTGCTGTCGAGTTGGCATCCGACTCATAGCAACCCTCTGTACAACAGAGGAAACACTATTGTCAGTGCTTCTCTGCTGTTCATAGGGTTTTCAATGGCAGATTGAGTTTTGGAAGGGGTTGCCAGGTCCTTCTCCCAAGCCTACAGCTTCTTGTGTTCCCAGGCAGTCTCCCATCCAGGTACTAACCAGGCCCGATCCTGCTTAGCTTCCAAGACCTGACGGGATCGGATGCCACAGGGCTACAGCTGCAGGCAACTTTCTACCTTAGGAAGACTGAAAAAGAAGAGCAGGATAATAATTAAAGTAAAAGAGAAGCCAAAGAATTTGGAAATCAGAAAAAAACCAAAACAATAGGACTAAGTAAAAAATTTTTGAATTTAAACATTAAAATCAATATATTTCTATCCTGATTTAAAAAGAGGAACAGAGAAAAACTTCAAGCTAAACATGTTAAGAATGAAAGAGAAAATTTCAAGAAACAATAAAAGCATAATGTGATAAAAAATTCTGCCTATAATTTGAACAATTTAGGTAGAATGGGCACTGTGTTTTTAGAAAATACTAATACTGACTAAAATTAATTGGAAAAAGACAAATAATAACCTAGTACCTATTAAAAATATTTATAAAATCTTATCTCTAATAATTTCAGACCTAGATGATTTCATGTTGAAGTAATTCAAGATCTTAAGGAAAAAATTATAATAATCCAAATCAACCTCTTTTAGAAAATAAAAAAGGATCAAATAATTCCCGAATGATTTTATCGTATCAACATAGCTCTACTATCAAATAAGGCAGCCATAGTGTGGTGGCACATACCTGTAATCCCAGGCGGAGGCCCACAAGTTTGAGACCAGAGGCAACTTGGGAAATTTAGGGGGCCCCTGGCTCAAGATTAAAATAGAGGGCTGGGGGTGCAGCTCAAGGATAGAGCACTTGCCTTGAATGTGCAAGGTCCTGGGTTCAAAAAAAAAAAAAAAAAAAGACAAAGCAATCATAAGAAAATAAGTGAACAGTAACTATAAAATAAATATAAAAGCAAAAACCTTAAGGCACTATTAGTACATACAAATAGAAATATATGAGAAGGATATTGCATTATTCCCAAGTATGGTTTCTTTCAGGATTTCAATACAGTTTTAATGTTTGAAAATCAATCAATGCAATCATTCACATTAAAAGAAAACAAGATAAAGACTGTAAAATCATCCCAATAATTGCAGAAAATACATTTGACTATAAAAAGCTGTTCATGACTAAAAACTCTTTAAAAAGTTCAATTAGAATAGTACTTCTCATGTCTATTGTTTGCACCCAGTTTCAAACTGAGGACCTGTCGCATGTTAGGCGAACGTGATAACCACTACACTACGGAAACAGTCTGCCATTGAAAACCCTATGAGGGTCGCTATGAGTCGGATACCGACTCGACGGCACACAACAACAACAACAACAACAACAACAACAACAACAACAATCTCATGCCTACCACAACATCTACTGAAAACCTACACCTAAGAACACATTTAAAGGAGAAAGATTGCATGCCCTCCTGATAAGTATGGAAGAATTACAAAAATGCCACTCTTACCAATTCTGTTCAACACTGTACTCAAAGTAGTAACTGCTGCAATAAATTTTTTAAAAATTTAAAACGTGGATATATGAGTGGGGAAATAAAATCTTGTTGTTGTAAATGACAAGATAAACCTAAAGAAGAATTTGTGTGTGTGTGTGTGTGTGTGGTCTTGTGGGGTTGCACTCAGGGCCCTGCTCATATTTTGCAAGTGCTGTACCTCTGAGCTGCAGTACCAGCCCTCTCCCCCATTTTTTGGTAAATATTTTATCTTGATACAGGGTCTCACTAATCTATGCAAGCTGACTCTGGCCTTGAACTTGCCTCTGCCTCCTAAGTCTCTGGGATTGCAATTGTGTACCACTGTGCCTGGCCTAAGGTAGATTTTTCGAAAACAACAGAACTACTAAGTATCTTAGGAAAACCATAGGATATAGGTAGACATGCAAAATCCAATTTTTTAACTAATAGCAGAAAGAATCTTAAACAATTCTAATGAAAATCTCGATGTCTTAGGCAATGGGGAATAATCAGTGTCGATGATACAAATATGAACAAGAGGTATTTCTTCAGTAAACTTGATTCTTTTGTAAACACAGATAAATAACTAAGTATGATGTAAATATATTAGCATCATACCAACCAACTTAAGAATTAATGATTACTGAAATATTAGTGGCAATATTCATTTATTTCTCACATACGTACCATCAGATGTTTGTGGCTTTCATTCATGATTCAATGTTGAAATTTTGTACACACATAATTTTACTCAGCTTCCAATTCTTTTTGTTCAATGATGGAAGGGGAAAGGGGAATAATTTAATTCAACAAGCATCATAAATTTCATGAGACATTATACAAGGGGAACAAGACAATTCAACTTAAGTTACTTTCCATGGGGACCCTAGTCACATGATAACACATGCTTGAAAGAGGGATTAGGGAATACAGTACCTGCAAGGACAGTATATTTCTGCAAACAGTCTACACAATAGCAGAGGAGGTATAGCCACGTCTTCCATAGGAAATATTGAAAAAGTCATCCTGACAAATCTGAATAGCATACACAACTCACGTTTGGTATGATTTATTCTGAGTGGATGTTGAAATCTCATCCCAGGTGCTTCCTTCTTACTGTTAATTAGTCCTGCTAGAGAATCTAAAGGCCAGAAGGATATGTGGATGGAATGGTTGAGTTTTTAAAGGCCTATTGTGCTGGTGCTGTTGTCTTCTAAGTGTACTTATTCAATAAGTTGATGTTTGAGATTTGAAAGAGATTGTCTACAATTGAGTGAAATTTTGATAGCTTGAAAGAAGAAATTTGGGGATAGGAAATTATGACTAAGATAAATCAAATGATAGCCCTTTATATTTGTAAACTACTTCAGTCAAAAGAGAATTTTTCCTGTTTATATTTATAAGACCTTATTTGAAGCTGATCAGTTTTTAATATGGTGGTCCCTCAAAATGTTCAGTGAAAGATTAGCATTCAGAAAACATAT